>APFE031518491.1:106740-155909 GCA_000404065.3 Pinus taeda | reverse complement strand
TATTGTTATTATTGTGCCCTTACATTATTATTGTTATGTCGGCTCTGATTATATTATGACTCCTTAGACTCCTATATATAGAAAGGAGGTCTTGTCATTTGTATCATCCAAGGAATCATTGATTTGTGTAACGTAAATGAGGTTTCCCCCACGAAGAGGCTGAATTCTAAGGCGTTGATCTATCTTTTCTATCTTTTTTTGAGCTGGTTTCATAACAAAAAGGAGTGGTCAGTATTGATCAGAAGATAGAAGAACACAATTTTGTCTATGTGGAAGGCCTCAAACATAATCTACTAAGTGTTAGCCAAATGTGTGACAAACACTATGATGTGACTTTATGATCTAAATATTGTGAGATACAGAATATAAAAAATGGAAAACTAGTGGGGAAGGCAGTCGAGACTCACAATAACGTTTATGTGTTTGTTGTCTCAAGGGTTAGTTGTTACTTGAGAAAAACCAACGAAGCATGATTGTGGCATAAGAGGCTCGGACACATGAATTTTGATAGCTTGATAAGGATAAGGAAGATATGCATGGTAAAAGGATTACCTAGATTGCTAAGGCCTGATAACACCATCTGCAAATCATGTCAGTTTGGCAAGCAGACTGGACTCATTTAAAAGAGTTCTCCTCATCCAGACCTCTGGAGCTTATTCACACAGATATTTTTGGACCCACAAGAACAAAAACATCAAAAGGAGAAAGGTACTTCTTGTTTTTCATTGATTATTACATGAGGGCTAATTGGATTCTCCTCCTAAAAGAAAAGTTAGAAGCATTTGAGTACTTCAAGAATTTTAAGGCTTAATTAGTAGAGAAGGAGAAAGGTTTGAAGATAAAATTCTTGAGATTAGACACAGGGGGAGAGTTCACCTAAAAAGAGTTTGAAGAATTATATAAAGAGCAAGGTATTAGAAGGTAGTTCTTAGTGGCCATAACTCCTCAGAAAAAATGGAGTTATGGAGAGGAAGAACCGACCAATCTAGGAAATGGCCAAAGCGATGTTAGATGAAGCAAGAGTGGCTCACCACTTTTGGGGAGAAGCAGTTAAGGCAAAAATATACTTGTCAAGAAGAAATCATCTCAGGCCTAACAGTGACAAAAATCCATATGAGTCATGGAAGGGTAGACTGGAATTAGTTAAACACCCCAAGGTGTTTGGGAGTAAGTGCTTCATTAAAATAAATGAAAAGAACCTTGGGAATCTTGACTCATGCGTTGATGAAGGAATACTACTTGGATACTGTATTCAAAGCAAAGGGTAGTTAAAACAAGAGGTTAGGGAAGATAGAAGATTGCATTGACATAGTGGTTGATGAAGTAGGCTCACAACCTAAACCCTTCGAAAGTAACTTGGAATCAGATGATGACGAGAGTTCAGAGTTGAGGGATGCGGATCTGAATGAAACAAATTCACACAATGAAGGTGAGGAAGCAAGAACATATTCAAGGCCAAGAATGTTGTCTAGGTATGTGAAAAATGAACACCCTGAGACTTGGATTCTTGGAGATCAAAGAAAGGGTGTCCAGACTAGAAGGATACTTGTGGGAAATACAAAACATGCAAATTTGGCTCTATTATCACAAATAGAACCCAAAAACCTCTATCAAGCAAGTGAAGATAGCTGGAGAACTTGTGATGTAGGAAATGTTCCCTTTGCGAACATAGGCAACCCCTCTAGCCCTAGAGTGGGTCTAGTCTCAAAAAGAGAAAACAATAACTAATTTCCTTAAACAATCATTATTGAAAGAGCCTACCTCAAACTGGTTTTTTATGGAGCTTTCATTGCACCGCTTTAGCTATCGTTTCCTTATCCTCAATGAGCAATTAAACTGAAACAACATAAGAGAAAAAAAGAACAAGTAACTGAGAACAACGATGATATACTTACTTACAGAGTCAAGGAACCATAAGCTATCAAGTATATTTCACACAAGACATAGGAAATCATCATTGATTGTATTAAAATGAGTCAAAATCAAAGTTTACAACCAAGCCTTGACATCGTAAGCCTTCTTGAAGGGTCCATCCGGTATGTTTCTTCAAGCATTCACTCTCAAAAGGGTCTCCCAAATGGATGATAACTCTCTCTCACTCACAAGCTATATTACAAGGCTAAGGAAATACACAACCAATTGCTAAACTATCAACAATTCACACTGCAAACTATCAAACTCACACCAAAGCTAGCTAATTTGCTCAAATCCAAAAACTAGCTGATCATAGAAAAAAGGAGTGCTTTTATAAGAGGAGGAGCCTCCCTAAAATGAGGGAGAGGGGGCTTATCCTCAAGGGAGATTTCTCAAAAGGTAGAACCACCATCCTAGAGGAGGAAAGGCGAACTCCCTTGACCTAACAACCAGTTCTAGAACCACCCAGAAGCATTCAGTTTGAACTAATTCACCATATTTGGATCGTCATAAGTCATACACTAGGGCTCAGCAACGACGTCACAAGGAAGTAATGTATGCAGAGAAATTGTCACAATAAATATTTTAAGGACTTGTGCCGAGCCCTAAAATTCGCCTGTCATAGGAAACACGTGTACCCTAGTGACAACGTCGCTATGGTATAGTTCATTACAGAGAATCGTCGCAGGAAGAATGAGGTTCACTTGCGATGATGCAGAAACATGGGTAAAAGGGTCAATCTTCAGTATTAGAGAGCAATTTTTTAATCTTCTTGAATGAGTGGGAAGATAAGTACATATTTATTTGATGTATGACACAGCGAAGATGTCGCTCAGAGATTGACTTTATCCGAAATCAGGGGATATGAGGCTAGTGACAAATTATTGTGTAACAGGGAGTAAGTGCTTCATTAAAATAAATGAAAAGAACCTTGGGAATATTGACTCACGTGTTGATGAAGGAATACTACTTGGATACTGTATTCGAAGAAAAGAGTAGTTAAAACAAGAGGTCAAGGAAGATAGAAGACTGCATTGACATAGTGGTTGATGAAGTAGGCTCACAACCTGAACCCTTCGAAAGTAACTTAGAATTAGAGGATGACGAGAGTTTAGAGTTGAGTTATGCGGATCTGAATGAAACAAATTCACATAATGAAGGTGCGGAAGCAAGCACATATTCAAGGCCAAGAATGTCGTCTAAGTATGTGAAAAAGGAACACCCTAAGAGTCAGATTCTTGGAGATCAAAGAAAGGGTGTCTAGACCAGAAGGATACTTGTGGGAAATACAAAACATGCAAATTTGGCTCTACTATCGCAAATAGAACCCAAAATCTCTATCAAGCAAGTGAAGATAAGTTCTTGGTGAAAGCCATGAATGAAGAGCTAGACAAAATTGAAAATAATGACACATGGGATCTTTTCCCATGACCAAAAGAGAAAAGTATTATTGGAACCAAGTGCGTTTTCAAGAATAAGCTAAATGAAAAAGATCAAGCAATCAGGAACAAATCTTGGTTGGTTTGCAAAGGATGTGCCCAGATAGAAGGGGTATACTTTGAAGAAACCTTTGCACCAATAGCCCAACTAGAAGCCATAATAATATTCCTTTCTCTTGCCATTCACAAGAACATCAAAGTTCATCAGATGGATGTAAATTCTTCCTTTCTCAATGGAGACTTAGAAGAGGAGGTTTACATTGAGTAGCCTGAAGGTTTTCTTCTCTCCTCTAATGAAGGGCTTGTATGAAAATTAAAGAAGGCTATGTATAGCTTGAAAGAGGCCCCTAGAGCCTTGTTGGGATGGGGTCCCCTGGGTCAATTTTGGGGCAAAAAGCCCAAGTTTTGTTATATACATTGCAAAGTCTCCACGAATTGTGGTCGTAGAGCACATAGATAATTAAAGAGTCAAAAAGGGTTCTTACACTCTTTTATGTAACATAGGTCAGATTTTTATAGATCTACCCATGGTCCGCATTGTATAAATAAGTGTCTTAGGGATGTCTAAGGAGATATGAGAAGATGAAGATGAATGTAATGGGTCAATAGAAGGAAAGATCGTAGAAGTATTAGGGAAGAAGGAAGGCTCTGCAACTGTGTGTGCAGAGGCCTAGAGTAGAGTGCGCAACTTAGTGTGTGGACCCCTCCAGCTATGTGCACAGGGAAGTCTTGAGTCTGTAAGATGAACTGGTTATCAATAAAGAAGATTATTATTGAAATTACTCTGTTTACCCATTTACTTATGTTATGTATGAATGCGCTTTATGATGTGATAAATAATGCTTGTATGAAATAATGATATATTGATGCACGACTTTACTTGGTTTATATTGTTATATGAACGCAATTGACATTAAGTTTTTAAACGAAGATTATACTATTGTATGTTGAAGTTATCCAGCACTTAAGCAGGAATGAATAATTGTTGGGTTAAGAATAATATTGGATGTGAGTAAGTGGATGATTAGCTTATTCAGGGTCTCCAAAAGCCAATCGTAGACCTTCACGGAGGTCTAGAGGCTGATTCAAGGAAGTATATCAATAAGCCTTTAAGGCTTATTGATTTGCGCAAAGGCATATTTAGGGCAAAAAATGACATCATGCTGATCTCCGGGTGTGAAAAATTGGTTCCAACACCCCCCCATACTGCTTCGAGTGAGACTTCAGTCTGCGCTTCGCAGATTGATTCTGAAAGGGCCAGTAGTGTAGGGATTTGTTTGGTGCAACTAAATCTGAACCTAGGTTAGGACCCACTAAGACAACAAATGGTTTCGTTGTCGGGACCAGGATCTTCATAAAGAGGTGTGTGATGTCACATCACTGGAATATCAAAAAGAAATAAATTGAGAAGTGGTTGGATAGAATGATCAAAGAATTTGCGGCGCAACAGAACAAAAATCTGCACCTGACAAAAGAATAGTGGTTGGACAGGTATCTATAGACATAAATACATGAAATGTTCTTCTGCACCTTCTCGATTGAACTATATGAGTGGATCTCTAAATTGGTAGATGAACAAGGAAGGTGGAGGCTTGACGGTTCAATAGTGTGGACCCCAGAGCTTGTGCAAAAATTGGAAGCTTCCGAAGACAAGATCAAGTGCATTGTTGATCAATAGCTTGATTGAGTCATAGGAGGATTTGTGACAGAATTTGTGGTCAATACCTCAATCAGCTACAACGAGGTATAGTGACATTTTTCAAAGGAACACGAGGTAAGTATTTGAGATCTTTGAATACTTGGATTAAAATGGTCTTGTGTGAAAAGCGGGTTATGCCACTGCCTTGATGTTCGAATCTATGTGAAGTGGATGACTATTTAGAAATCTAGAGAGAGCAGGTCCTGAATACAACCCATTGATATAACCTCCTTCAAGTGATGATGAGGGAGTGGTACAAGCCTCACAATGGAGCATTGTACAGTTGATAAAGCAGGGGTTTCTGTGAATACCTCATCTACCCATACCACCTCCACCTTCACCTCCGCAACATACACCTTCACCCACACCACCACCACCTTCTCCACCATTCAATATGTCAAATACCATGAAGTTTCCAATTTTCAAGGGCTTGGGGAGTGAGGACCTATATCAATTTTGGTTCATTATGAAGGTTGTATGGACAACATAGAATATTACAGATGATCATATAAAGAAGGCGCAGTTGGTTCTTCTCTACAAGATCACGTGTTGACATGGTACATTAAGTACTAGATCGATAACCCATTGGCATCATTAGTGGACACTCAAACTACTCTGAATAAGGAATTTGGTAGGCCCAAGTATGAATCACAATGAATCATTGGATTCAAGGAAATAATGATGAGGCCCAACAAAACACCTTGGGAGCTGGATCAGAGACTAAAGTGCCAGATCCGGGATGCTAACATGAATCTCACGGATAGTCAGTACCGCGAATGGTTTGTAGCCTCTCTCCTGACCCAACTAAGAGTTGCTTTATCATAGCCAAAGATAAGGACCCAGGGGGAAGCCCTAGAAATTTCGATGAGATTGCATGAAATTCCTTTTTAGAACGTTGCTTTGGGAGTTCAACAGATTCAAGCGAAGTTGTAGAACCTCTGCTTGGAGCTACAGTACTTGAAGGAGGAAAAGGTTGCTTGGCCGAAGGTGCACGAAGAAGTTTGGTGCCTAAAATGTAAAAGCCAGGGGCATGATAAAAATCACTGCCCTATTTTTGCGAATTATATTATAGGGTGAGGTCCAATGCCCTTGAGATAGGAGGATTCCATAGGAACAAGTACAGGGCTTGCACTGTAGTGCACTATCTGTTTGTTAGCCGAAAAACATGTAATGGACAATTGTCACTTGCTGCAAATATTTGTACAAATGTCGCAATATTTATTCTACAATTTCTGTAAATCGGTGAGCCACGATGAGCGTAACTACTGTAGCTATGAATTGATGATGGAAAGAACGCCCATGTATCGATTGCAAACCAAAACTCGGCCTTCGGATTAGGGTGCTGGGGGAGCGTGCAGAGGATATAAGGGGCATGGATGAGGCCAAGGAGGAGGGGGATTGAGTATAGGTCGAGGACAAGTTATTTGCTATAATTACGGAGTGCCCGGACACTAAGCACAAGAGTGTATGATCCAGACATGATTGTCATGCCATTACTGCACTCAGTTTGACCACGTGATAGAAAAATTCCCTATATTGATAGCTAAGATGGAGGAGAAGAAGGTGTAGCCTCAACAACCTACCCAGAATTTACAAATGATGAGGGTTGAGGCTCGTGAAAAGGATTGCAATGTAAATATTGTGCTGCGAAGCATAATGGTGACTGGTGATGATAAAGGGAAACAACCTGAAGAAAGTGAATGGGTTTGAAAGGCTCTAGAAAAATAAGTTGGGTTTGACTTGGAGCACGTGAAGGAAACGTTCATGGAAGCAAAGAAAAGCTTCACTGAGGCCTCTA
Organism: Pinus taeda; assembly: GCA_000404065.3. Lineage (NCBI taxonomy): Eukaryota > Viridiplantae > Streptophyta > Pinopsida > Pinales > Pinaceae > Pinus > Pinus taeda. The sequence continues at coordinate 149,059 of APFE031518491.1, read as the reverse complement.
CCTTAGGAAGTCAGGACAAGCTATCTGAAGTGGTTGATCCCTCCATGCTTACCACTTTCTTGGAGACTTATATGAAGCTGATACGTGATATAAAGGACATGAAAGGGATACAAGAACTGATAAATAAGTGTGTTGGTAAGGAAGGTGCTCCTGAAGGACATTGCATAGTCAGAAATATAGGAAAACAAAAGACAAGAACAGGGTGCGAGATGAGGTTTACTACGCAAATAGGAGACTATGAGATGGATCAAGTTCGGATGTGAATGTTTTTCCTAAACAGACATGGGAAAGAATGGGGAGACCTACGTTGTAGTGGTCTCCAATTCAATTGAGAATGGAAAATCAACAAAAGATTATCCCTATGGGGAGATTGCATGGAGTGACTATAGATATAGAAGGTGTGAGCGCGTTGGCTGATTTTGAAGTGATAGAGATTGTTGATGACAACAATCCATACCTCATGCTCCTGGGAATTGATTGGGCTATCGACATGAATGGGGTTATCAATTTGAAGAAGCGGACTATGTTGTTTGAAAGAAAATCGCTCCACATTGTAGTTCCATCGGACCCTGCAGAAGGACCACGCTATACTGAACCGGTCCACGACTATGAGGAAAGTGATGATGATTTGGATCATATCTATAAGATAAAAAAATGAGATCAAGACTGGGTTAATCTAACAATCGATGGATGAATTTCATGGGACCGCAAAAGTTCCTGTACATCAGATTTAGATGAAGAGTTGGAGCATTGGCAAAATAGAATGCACAAAGTATCTACACTGCATTGTAATATGATGACTAAATCATTGTTCTCTATGTCATTAGAGGTAAGAAATTTACCTTATTATGATGGTTTGATTGATGTAGACAAAGTTTTAGACGCATTTGAAAGGGAAGTACTTGAGAAGCATCACTTCCAAGCGCTGGATTTGGTGGAACGCACTAAGCTTACATGATGGTGGGGTAGGCATAAAGGTAGTTTTGATGAATGGCGCGTGTATAGAAGAATGATGAGATTGTGGTTTGGTTGCCTGAAAGTTCGGCTAACTGAAAAATATGATGGAAGAAATGAATCACATGATAATTTAGCAAAATGGACTAAGGTCTATGGAACAGAGCCGCAACCAGAGTGGGTGCATATTTTCTGTCACACTTTGGACATCATTCCTATGAATTTTTACCTAGAAATAGAGCTCCGCCATGGTACCACAGAGTGGGACATATTAAGAGAAGGATTTTTAATGACCTTTAGCTTTGACGATGGGTTTGAAAGCATCAAAAAAGCACTACATGAGGTTAAGGTAGCAATCTTCAGAATACCGCAGGATCCTTCATAATTGATTCAACAGGATTGGAGCACCCAACTGTGTCATGCACTAGAATGCTATAATGTGACTGCTAAAGGAGAAGATGTGGATCCAAGGAATATTAACATTCCAGAAGAAGAAGGCTGCCGTGAAGTTGAAGGATTGTAGATAAAGAATCCAGATATCAGCGCGCCACTGAAAACTAGGCAAGTAAACATTGGCACAGAAGTGGAGCCGAAGTTTGAAAAAATTGGGGATTACTGGGATGATGCTACAGTATATAAAGTCATTAAGTTGCTCTGCCAATATCAAGACTTATTTCCTACCAAATTTTTTGACTTAAAAGGCATCATAGGCAATTTGGAGTGATGAAAATAACTTTGAAACTGGACGTGAAGCCTGTTAAGCAAAGGCCATATCGCCTTAATCCTGAATACAAGGAAAAGTTCTGCTTGGAGTTACAGAAGATGCTTGCAGCAGGTATTATTAAACTAGTGGAGGAATCTGATTGGGTGAGTCCAATGGTAGTTCAAGAAAATAAGCAAAAGGATGAAATAAGGATTTGTGTACATCTCAGGAAGCTTAGCGATGCTTGCGTTCATGATCCTTTTCCAACTCTGTTCACAGATGAAGTTCTAGATAATGTTGGAGGACATGAAGCATATTCCTTCACTGATGGATTCTCTAGATACCATTAGATTAAGACCGCGCCAGAAGATAGGATTAAGACCACCTTCGCGATAGAGTGGGGATGTTTCTAGTGTACAGTGATGCATTTTGGACTTAAGAATGTGTCGACGATCTTCTCGCGCGTAGTCATCATGACGTTCAAGGAATTACTCACAAGTTCTTGGAGGTATATTTTGACGATTGGATAGTGTTTGGACTAGTAAAGTGCCATGTAGCTAGTTTGCACTTAATGTTGGATACATGCCGAAGGTATCAGATTGTGCTGAACTTGAAGAAATGCTTGTTCTACATCCCTTTCTAAATCTTGCTAGGTCATGTGGTGTGCAAACAAGGATTAATGGTGGACCCTTCTAAGATCGTTGTTATAATTAATTTGGAGGCACCAAGAAGTGTTAAATAGCTGTGCGCAAAACTAGGCCGCACTGGGTACTATTAGAAGTTCATCAAAAGTTATGCTTAGATTACCGCACCTATTGAAAAGCTACTCAAGCAAGATGCTACATTCTATTGGGATGAAGAATTTCAGTGTAGCTTGGATGTACTGAAGGAGAAAATGGTCACCGTATCAATCCTAGTGTTCCCAGATTGGAAGAAGGAATTTCATGTGCATGTGGATGCTTCATGTATTGTGCTAGGAGCAGTGCTGACACAGGTTGACGAAGGAGAGATGGATCATCCTATAGAATTTTCCAGCATGAAGTTGTTAAAAGAAGAAAAGAATTATTCGATGACAGAGTGCGAAGGGTTAGCTATGGTGTATGCGTTCCAGAAATTTAGACATTATCTGCTAGGCAGACATTTGTAGATGTACATTCTACATTGAAGTATCTAGTCAATAAGCCTGTGTTGGGGGGGGGGGAATATTTAGGTGGCTTCTTTTGTTTCAAGAATATGATTTTGAAGTAATTTTGAAGCCAGGAAGATTGAACTCGGGACTAGACCATTTGTCACACATTGAAATAGGAGAAGAACCTACTAATTTGGAGGAAGGGTTGCCTGATGCACAACTGTTCATAGTGTGCATAGTGGGTAATCACTTTGTGGATACTATCCACTTTCTGACTACAGGGACGGCTCTAGAAGGATACAGTAGTCAGTAGAAGAAATAATTGGTGGTCTGTGCGACAGATTTCTCTGTAATTGTTGGGAATTTGTATAAAATGGGATCAGATGAGATACTTAGACATTATGTGCCTGATTTTGAATGGGACAGTATCCTCATTGAAGTTCATGGAGGAGCTGCGGGAGGGCACTATGCAGGAAAAGAAACATCACAAAAGATTTTACGCGCTGGATTGTGGTGGTCGACACTGCATAAAGAATCTAAAGCATATTGTAGGGCATGCGATGCATGTCAGAGAATGGGCAGGCCATCACAGAGAGATGATTTTCCTTTGCATATACAGGTGTCATTGCACCCATTTGAGAAATGGGCAATTGATTTTGTAGGACTGATTCAGCCTCCAGGCAAGAAAACTGGTACACGGTATATCATCACTCCGATTGAATATTTGACCAGGTGGGCAGAGGCACAACCTGTGAAAGAGTGTACAGGGGCAACAACAATGAAATTCTTTAGAATCTTCACTCGGATATTCCACAGTTTTCATTTTTGCTTTGTCAACATTTCGAGTCTAGACCCAGACTCATCATCAGGACTTGAATTACAAAGGAGAGAGATAGTAGAGATAAATATGGTTAGGGTTGAGATGTCAAGTATCTGAGCCGACAACCTACTGATTTTATTTATTTATTCTATTTATTATTTTATATTATTATTGTTTATTTATTTATTTAATTTGTTTTTTTGTTTTTTCTATTTATTTTTTTTATTAACTTGATTAATTTTTTATGGTTAAAAGGTTTATGATTATTTATTTATCTATTTATTTATTTATTAAAATACTATTTATTATTATTATATTATTATTGTTATAATTAAATATTTTTTGATATAGATACTAGGTTTTAATATTAGTTATCTATTTATTAATTTTTTATTATTAATTATTAATATTAAATTATTTTTTTTTTTATATGAACTTTAATTATAACATTATAATATTGTGTTTTATGTTATAGTTTTATTTTATAATAATTCTGTTTATGATTTAGATTTAATTTTTACAAGTTATTGTTCCTGCGAGGTTAATATTGGTATTAATTTTTTTTTTGTAAGCTGGGGCGGACTCTCCAATTTATACTTTCCATTATGTACCCTAGGGGGAAGGTTAGCCCAAGATTTGAACCAAGACTTCCGGTTCGGTGAGACTTCATTTCCACGTCCCTTGCCGCTTGAGCTACCCCATGGGACAATATGGTATAAAAATTTAGGATAATTTTTTATTTTTATTTTTATTTTATTTTTTTTTATTACTAATTTATAATTTATATTTTACTTTAATTTATTATTAATATTAGTTAATTTTTTTGCATTAAGTTTTTTAATATATTCTATTTAAAAATTAATTGTTTAATCATAATGATTTTTCTAACTAATTGTGATTTTATGTTAATTAGGTTTATTGTTATATAATTTTAGTAAGCATTTAATTACTCAGGAGGTTAAAGAATTGATAATGAAAGGAGGAAAAAGAGAGGGTCAACTTAATCCATGGTTGAAGAGGGAGGTCCAATTCCTACTAATTTCCAGGCCTCCATCCCTGTTGAGGTTATGCAGGTGTTTTATGATCTCAAGAGCCTCTCTGACTTTTCACTTGAAATAGTGTTTTTCATTTGCAAATTCTTGTTTGAATATGTGTTGATTAGGTTTGTTTGCCCGAAGGTTTTGATGAGTGATCACGGTACACATTTTCTCAATGAAACTATTAATGTGCTGACAAAAGAGTTCCAGCTTTACCATTAGAAGAGTACGCCATATCATCCTCAAGCCAATGGAACATTTGAGGATTTTAATAAGGTATTAGAGAATGCGTTGACGAAGGTTTGCGATGTGTAGCGGAATGATTGGGACGTGCACGTACCAACAATATTATGGGCTTATAGAATTACTTGTAAAAAGCTTACTGGCCAGACACATTTTAGGTTGGTTTATGGCATAGAAGTTGTAATGCCTATGGAGTACATCATGCCTAATATATGCATAGTAGCTTTCATAGGAATGGTGGACCATGGAGCCTTAGAAGAACGACTCACACAACTAATGGAGCGAGGAACATAAATTTTTCGCTAGATTCCATTAGCAGGTTCAGAAGGAATGCGAAAAAACTTGGCATGATCGGCACATAAAACTGTGCAACTTCAAGGTAAATTATTTTATTTTATTATATGACAGTAATTTTCATAAGTTTCCAGGGAAGTTTCAGATGCACTGGCTAGGACCATATGTTATCAAAGAAATTACAGACAATGGAGCAGTTCATCTCGTGAAGTTGATTGGAGATCCATTGTTGGGAAGGGTAAATGGAAGCCAATTGAAGCCATACATGGGGGATTCGACCCAATGACTACATGACGGTAGCACAGTCTTAACGCTCCAAGCAGCTGCAAGGAGGTGCGTGACTATAAGCTACACTGCCCGGTTTGTAGAGCTACGTGAAAGGGGGGCTGCGCGAAAAAGGGTGATGTCACAGTACCGAAAGTGGCATGAAGGGAGCTGAGCTATAGAGAGGGAGACCACGCATCATAACCAAAAAGTGACCGTTACAGTTACTGTTCATGATTTGACTACTAGGAGATGGTTAAGAGGAGCAAGGGGGACATTTAAGGCAATTAAGGCTGAAATCTTTGGAGATCTTCTGCTAAATAAACATTTATGAATGGATTTTGGGGAGAACAGTCAAATTTGAATTCGAATTCGCCTATAAATTACACATGGACATCTAGTGAAAAACACTTTGCATCCTTAGATTTTTTATCGAGCTGTGATGTCGATTGCATATGAATTGCTCGTATTGGTAGGATTTAGTCGTGAGCCTTGCATTTTCCAAATTCTCAGAGGTAAATTAGACATTCATCCTAGAGAAGATGCTAAGACCAAGCCCCATGGAAACTATGAGCACTAGTGAGGATGTCACTTCTGAGGGAGTGGTTCCGAAAGTTGTGAGCGTGTAGGCTCCAACTACTGTGCCTACGACACCGAGGTCATCTAGGCTAAAACCTACAATGGTGCAGGAAGTCCCCAAGCCCAAGAAAGACAAGTAGAAAAAGCCCATACCAGTGCATGAGTCACCGAGGAAGCATGCTGCTACCTAAGCATAGAAGAAGGAAAAACAACCAGCGAAGGATAAGGGTAAAGTGGTCGATTTGGAGGTTGAAGAAGGCACATAGGATATAGATACTGAGGGGGTGGATCCTATCTCCAAAATGTCAGATTATATCCCTCCATGTAAGGGAAAATTGAAGGTCCTTAAGGACTCAAATGCAGGAAAATTCCTCCTCAATATACCCCTGTTATCAGAGAGCATCACTTTTGAATGTCTGCAGTTGGTGTGGATCCCACATTTAAAACTAGAAGATTGGGATTTGGTGGACCACAAGAGGTTCCCCCACCTTGCAATAGAGAACTATAAGAAAAGGTTATTTTACAAGGAACCAGGTGTCACTGCATTGGATCCTATGGAGTGGATTCGTGGAGTGAACTAGTCAGGGTTGCTGAACCTGTTGTGAGTACCCCACTACCACCGCTCCAACATCAACCTTATTGTCATCAAGTAGTTGCTGACCTTGGTACGTGACGGATTCTTGTGGCTGAGTGTGTCGATACCTATCATTGATATGATGATCCATCGGATCACACTGTTGCTACACTCAAGGTTGAATCTAGCCAAAGATTTTGGCGGAAAGATGAGTGAGCGTGACCTTGCAGATAAAATGAAGGACGAATTGAAACTCATGAAGAAGTCACACGGGTACTCTATTACCTCAATCACCAATCCCATGGTAAAAATTTCTACACGGATCCTTCCTAGCAAAGTCATGAGAAAATGATGCGTAGACGAGGTTCCGACGCCAGTGATTTCACTCGGTGCATAGTGCATGGAGGGCGTGTAGTTTAATTGGTCGCACTACCTTTGTAGTGAGTTGCTTGTGAACCGTCGAGAGGTGCAAGATGAGAGTAAAACATTCCACTATGTGTGGATATTACTCTCGATCATATTAGTGGCTTTGGATCTGTTGGAGGACAGTCAATTTCCTCCCATGGAGAAAGATTTGTTGTAGGTTGCACAGTTTTCATCCCTCTGGGAAATAAAGGATGTTGTGCACGTCACAAAGACCAAAGTGTTTTGGGTGTTGATGGAGGCAAGCATTCGCCTAGCCATGAACCAGAAGCCATAGTTTTCACCAACTGTGTTTGAGCGTCTAGTAGATTATGCAGAGTTTAGGGCAGGTTTCCACCACATCTACTTGAGGGCGTAGAAGGATCTGCAACAAAAATGGTTTGATCTGCCTTACATAGCCATGGACGATGCCATCCAGGAAACCATCAAGTTTTGGACGATAGATTCGCATACTCCATCCAATCTGACCACGGGCACCAACAATTCCACGGAGATGAAAAAGAAGGACACAATTAAGCAGAAGGTCCAACAATTGGCTAAGAAGTGTAGAAAAGAGGCTGAGGAGAAGGCCTAGGTGGAAGACGATCACGCTGCGAAGCAACAGGCCAAACAAGAAGAGCAAGATTCCATGCACAATGGTAAGTATCTATTGCCCCAAATAGAGGAGGAGGAGGAGTTAGAGCAGAGCGATGGCAGTCTTGAGGAACAGAGCACTCCCTTCTGGATAAAGTGATACAGGGATCAACAGAAGGAGGGGCCGTGAAAGATGTCAAAAGTGACAAAGTCATTGCTAGATCCAATTACTTTAATAGAAGGTGACCTTGATGAAATTGGAGACAAAGTGCGTGATACCATAGTGGAACTGCTGCAGCAGTTCCAACAATAGCAACAGAAGGCGCTAGGTACCATCCAAAAGAATCTACACGAGCTGCAGATTCAAATGAGTAGGGTCTAGGTGAGCGCGGGACAGATAAGAGCTCCATAGACAAGCTTGGCATCGGGAACCAGTCAGGCAATAGAGATGGTTCGATCGCTAGATCTCTGGGTAGTCACGCTGCTAGATGGATCCTTGAGTGCTGAGGCAACCGATGAAAACGTCATCATAAGTTCTCTAAAGAACAACTACCTCAACCTTGTCATGCTCCCTAATGAGTTCCTTCACACACTACAGGAAGGTGTGACAATAGAGTTCAGAGCTCAGGAGCAGTGCACACTAAGCCTAATTAGTGAATATAAGGTGAACAATGAGAATATGTTCACCGAGATGACGAAGGCATTGCAGGCAAGGGAGAAAATTCAGGCATAGAGTTCCTAGCTAGCTGCCGCAATGGTAGAAGCATGCGGAACGGTGCCAGAACTGCATATCCCGGAGGAAGCATTATTGGAGGAAAAGATCAGAAAACTTGCTATGAGTGTGCGTGATGCCAAGGTAGAAGTGACTAGAGTCTAGTTTGAGTTGAACATGAAGATAACAGAACTGGAGCTCAACTCACAACCTTCAATCCCCCTAGAGGTATGGGAATGACACATAGCTACTGTTAAAGATGGAGTTGCGACGGTGGATGTCGCGGTGGCGGACTGCACCATGGTATTTGAGCAAGCTATGGAAGTAGTGACAAGTCTGCAGGAAGATCCCACCCTAACAATATTGAATATAGAAGTTCGTGAGCTACAACAACAATATGATGAAGTAAGGGTGACTATGCACACCATTGCTATGACATAACGCCTCGCCAAGCTATAGGAGGCTAAGCAGCTACTTACATAGGTGGAAGCAAAACAGAAGAAAGAGTTTGTCCTTAAGGCCAGATTGGGGCCTTGGTTGGATGAGGCCTACATCGTCTCTGCCAATATTTAGGAAAAAATGGTGAACTTGCAGAGTATGCAGCAGAAAATCCAGAAGGACAATGCAAGACTAGCCATAGAGCAGCTGGTGGAATAGATCCAGCAGGCAGCCACACAGAGCGTCATTGAAGTAGCAGTTGCACAAGTGGAGCTAGGGGATCTTCACAGAAAGATCTCCACTCCAGCTGAGTGACTCGAGAGTGAGTCATGATCTATCTGTTGGGGGCCTGTTGGGATGGGGTCCCCTAGGTCAATTTTGGGGCAAAATGCCCAAGTTTTGTTATATACATTGTAAAGTCTCCGCAAATTGTGGTCGCGAAGCACATAGATAATTAAAGAGTCAAAAAGGGTTTTTACCCTCTTTTATGTAAGTTAAGTTGACTTTTTGTAGATCTACCCATGGTTTGCGGACCATGGGATCGTATAAATAAGTGTGTCTTAGGGATGTTTAAGGAGATAGTAGAAGATGAAGATGAATGTAATGGGTCAATAGAAGGAAAGATCATAGAATTCTTAGGGGAGAAGGAAAGCTCTGTAGCTGTGTTCGTAGAGTCCTAGAGTAGAGTCCGTAGCTGAGTGTGTGGACCCCTACAATTAAGTGCGCACGAAAGTCTTGAGTCTGTAAGTTGAACTGATTATCAATAAAGAAGATTATTATTGAAATTGTTGTGTTTACCCATTTACTTATGTTATGAATGAATGCGCTTTATGATGTGATAAACAATTCTTGTATGAAATAATGATATATCGATGCACGACTTTACATGGTTTATGTTGTTATATGACATAATTGACATCAAGTGTTTACGCGAAGATTATACTATTGTATGTTAAAGTTATCCAACACTTAAGCAGGACTGAACAATTTCTAGGTTAAGAATAATCTTGGATGTGCATAAGTGGTTGATTAGCCTATTCAGGGTTCACAAAATCTAGTCATAGACCTTCATAGAGGTCTAGAGGCTGATTCAAGGAAGTATATCGATAAGCCTTTAAGGATTATCGATCTGCATAAAGGAATATTTAGGGCATAAAATGACATCACATTGATATATGGGTGCAGAAACTTGGTTCTAGCATCCCCACATACTGCATCGGGTGAGAATTTAGTTTTCCCTTTGTGATTGATGCCGAAAGGGCCAGTAGTGTAGGGATTTGTTTGGTGCAACTAACTTTGAGCCTGGGTTAGGATGCACTAAGCCAACAAGCCTGGTATGAAAGGTTGGATACGTATCTCCAACATCAAGGTTTTAAGAAAGGCTCAATTGACGACAATCTCTATGTAAAATCTGAAGATGATTATCTAATGATAGTGGTTGTGTATGTTGATGAAATCATATTTGGCAGCGATGTAGAGAAGTTGGCACATCATTTTTCAAACTATATGCAAACAAATTTTTAATTGTCCATGATTGGTAAGTTTTCCTTCTTCTTGGTATGCAAATTACTCAGTCCCCATAAGGAGTTTTTATATCTCAATCCAAATACCTTAAGGAAACTTTGAAGAAATTTGGAATGGAGGACTACAAACCTATCAACACACCCATGACTATAGGCTATAAACTATGCAAGGAAGATGAAACTCCATAGGTAAATTAGATTGAATACAGATCGATGATAGGAAGCTTACTCTATCTGACATATTCAAGGCCATATATCATGGAAGCAGTGGGAATTATGACAAGATTTCATGTTTGTCCATGAGAAAGTCATGTGGTGGCTGTTAAGAGGATTTTCAAATATCTTCAAGGTACAACATAGTATGGCGTGTGGTATCCTAGGAGTAAAGAATTCAATTTGAAGGCCTACACAGATGAAGAATTGGTTGGAAGTCTAGATGACAGGAAGAGTACTTATGGTGCAACTTTCTTTTTGGGTGACTTCTTGGTATCATGGGTTAGTAAGAAGCAGGGCTTTGTCTCTTTATCGACTATTGAAGCATAATATATTGTTGCTGCAACTTGTTGTACACAAATTCTAGGGATGAAGAAAACCTTAAAGGATATACATGTAGATCTCCAAATCCCATTCCAATAATGTGTGATAACAATAGTGCAATCAACATCTCAAAAAATCCAGTCACGCATTCAAAAACCAAGCACATTCCTATCAAGTATCACTTCTTGAGGGAACAAGTTACAACCAATATTGTTAAACTTGTATATGTGCCCACTAAAGAGAAATTGGCAAATATCTTTACCAACCCACTTGCAAGAAAACCATTTGAGTATCTTAGGTAGTAGATAGGAGTTGTGTCTCCTCCCTCTAAGACATCATTTTGGTAGAAGGTGGTAGATACTCAGCAGGAGGAAATCATGGCAGAGTAGGTTGTATTGGTTCAGGGGGAGTGCAAGTGAAGCTTTCTTTTCCACTGATCTCAAAGGGGGAGAAATTTTGCATTAGAGCAAACCATGCCAAGATGAGGGGGAGTCTGTAGTGTTTCCAACAATACCAAAGGGGGACATTATTGGACATTTGATGGTATGAAGGTGGTTGTCTATGTAAGTGTTGGCATTGATGTCAAACAAGGCTCAACCTAATGATGGGGATTCATGCCTTTATGGTTGTGATTCCAACTAGGTAGACACTTTGGATCCATCTTTTGATGTAGAAGATGGGCTTAGTGGCTCATTAGACTTCTTTCATTGGAAAGTTCTCTAGAAGAGATTTCCAATGGTATAAGGAAGTCTAGAAATGGACTTGTGGTTAGAGACATATGGCCTACTGAAGTTCAAGATGATTTAGACCTTGTCCAGTGAGGAATATCAGAGATCGAAGGTCTTGATGAATCGCATATCGAAGGTCCCAGTGAATCACAATAGAAAATTATAGGATCAATGGTGCAACACAACAACATACACATTTCTTAGGTCCCGACATACCAGAGATTAGATATCAAAGGGCATGACATATTAACAATCGTACGTTGGCAATCTAGGCAAATCAACAAATCGCAATATGAGGTCCCACATATTGGAACTCCCACAAATCATATATTTGAGCCTCTAGTGCTAAATCTTCGGGAGAGCCAAACAGGAAAACGCAAAGGAATTCATTGCAAAACAAAGGTTGGGGTGCCTCTTTCTCTCTCCTCCAGGAGGACATGTGGAGGTATCTGGTTGGGTCCAATAAGGTGAGAAGGAAACATTGGAGGAGCTTCATTGAGGACAAGTGGAGGGATCTGATTAGTTCCAATAAGGAACACGTGGTCACTTACGTCAGCATGCCATCATGGTACGAGGGACAATTGGCAGGATGTTTCAGTGTTTATGGATGGCCTAATCGGCCATATTTGATTGACATGTGTAACTGGTTAGAATATTCCACGTGGCATGAGATGATGTCACTTTAACAATCAGCGATCAAAGTCTTGTGATGGTTGGCACATTGACCACATTTACAAATCGTCGATTAGACGGTTTCGACATGGGGGTTAGCACATGGTCGTGAAGTGTTATGGAATCAAGGGCTATGGCTGAATAGAGGGGTCTATCGACAATCGACGATTAGAGGTTTGCAATGGTTGGCTCATGTACCATAATGAAATTTCGTCAGGATAGCAGGTGGTCGCAAAGGCTTAAGGGAACCAAGGGCCAAGGCTTAATAGATGGTGCCTATCGCCTATCGACAATCGATGATAGGTGATCCTTCGTGGTTGGAATTAGTGCAACAAAAAGAAAAATGTTGATAAAGGGCCTCCATGTATATTTAACATCGTTTTCATGAAACACATGTGAAACCATGTGTAAAGGGTTAATGAAGAAAATATGGCCCATGTTGAGGGTCTGGAGGCCTTAGCACCTTGAGAATCAGCCCTCGGTCCTATAGAGAAAAGCATGAAAAATGGGCTTATACATAAGGGGCTAAGGACTATAAGAGTTCGTTGTTTTGTATGAATTTTATGTGTAAAAGTGCCAATTTGAAAAAAGGGCCGACAATGTTCTGCAATGTAAATTTGCCGATAGAAAACTAGTACAGAGGTGCATTAAAGATGTATGAATCAACAATTTTGGTCTCGAATGAAGAAAAAAGACTCCATGACGATGTACAGGTAGATATCTACAAATCATAAAGAAGCATGGGGAGCCTCTGTGAAATATGTAAGAGAGACTGAGAGTTAATAGGAAGCATGGAGAGTTGTATGACAGAGAAGTGATCATCGCCAATCCTTATGAGTTTAATGCAATGACTAAACTTGAGTTAGTATAAATTAGCAGAAGAATGGGGTACCATGCCTAGGGTACATGTGTGGGAAGAATTGATGATGATAGGGACTACATCAATCCAAGATCAACATAGGAACAAAACTATGAACCTCCATTGAGCTAAGGGGATGTGGGGGCATACTTGCGAGAGAATAGAAAAGTGAGTTGTGTATTGGAGCAGAGTGTTGCAAGGGTAGTTCCATGGCGAAATAGTGGAGAGCCCTGAGTAGAGAAAGCAGAGCACAGAGAAAGTGTTGCAGTGGGAAACAATAGGAAGACTGCCACAAGTGTTCAGAAAGCAGAGTGCAGAAGTTGAATTTGCAGATAGCCATTAAGTTGGTATTTTACTTGTAATTTGTATGTCTATGTTTTCAGTATGAAAACTGTATGAAATATTAAAACAATGGTAGTGATAGGTTGGTGCTTGCACACTTAAGATGTTGGTGCCTCTAGGAAAATTTGTGCTTACTAAACAAAAGAGGTCAGTACCTCTAGGCAAGTTGATGCTTTCTAAACAAAAGTGGTTGGCGCCTCTTAGAAAGTTGATGCTTGCTAAAAAAAGGGGGTTGGTGCCTCCAGTGAGTGGGTGCTCACAAAAAAATAGATATAATTAAATTGGTGCTTAAATTACATCATAAAACAAACAACAAAATGGTGGTTTTTCCCCTCTAGGTTTCCATGTGAAAACATTGTGTCAAATGTATGTTGATCATGAGAATGTTGTGTGAGTATGTCTTCTGAAAGTTTAAAGATTTTCTACTTCACGAATGAATGCTTTCACATACGAAATAACATAAGAAGGAACTATAAGCATGGTAAGAAAATAAAATTAAGAGTTTCTTCAATTACTGATTCACCCCCCCACCCCCCCCTCTCAGCAATTCCTTAATTCCAACACTCATACAAGTACACAAGCACCCACATGCTGAAGGATACAACCTTCGCTCATTCTCCAACTCCTATTGGAAGGGAGATCTAACCCCCTAATCTCATTTACCAGCTACCACTGGAGGGAAGATTCAACTCCCTCATTTAAGGCTCTAACCTTCAACACCTTCGAGGACCATGTTTCATAAATTTTCATACTAGATCCAGCTGCTACAACACATCACAACTCGTAGGACACATTTCATCAAATTTTTAGATTGGACCCACCATAAACATTTAAGCTCAAAACCAATCATCAAAACTATAACTTAACTTTGTAACTCAACCATTGACCCAACCAATCACTAAACTGACAGAACCAACCAATCACTGAAATGAAATAATTGAATCCACTGAAACTAAAACAATCAACTGAAACCCAAATCAATCAACTTAAATAGCCAGAATGGTTTGAAAAATGTAACCAGAATACCATTGAGCATACTGCACATCACAGAAAGCAAATTCTGTTATTGCAAACCTTGATCAACCATATGTAAAAATATGTACACTAATTTACAGTAGTAAACTCGTGCATGTACGCACGTTCCATAAAAAATAGCCGAGCACAGATCTTGAATCACTGATTTATGAAAACTAAACCACTTCCATTCTGAAACAAATACTTAATCATACTTAGATCTACTACATCATTCTAAAACAACCACAGAACCTTCACTGAACTTCAATCGCAATCAACAAGTATCATCATCATTATTAAATCAGTCAATTCATAATCATAACATCATTGTTTAAGCCCACATCATCAAGAAGACTTTATTGATGCACAACAGAAACACAATAAAACTAAATAAACTGATCAAAAATCCTTCTCATCAAAATCCTACTTTTTGTACATACTTTCCTCAAAGTATATCCATGTGTATACATGCTTTTCAAGAAACAAACATGTGGGTATGTGACTTACCGATATCACACTCGCATGTGTACATGCCTTGTAGGCTATAAAAATCGCATACAGAGATGCAATTTCTAGTTTAGATCTTTGTTGCAACACAATACTTCAAACATACCCAGATCTTGACAGACACTGGAAAATCATGCATCAATATACTATCAATATAGATCAAATCACCTGATAATCAAGATTTTCATCTTAGATCGATTGGATCTAATCCATCATCAAATTCCCAGGTGCATACTTAGTTTTATATCAAGACAAGCATCAACAACCCATTACATGCATATTTTCTTCATATCTAACTATTCGTAAGATATTCATCACTTTCAGACCTTACCACTTTGATCTTCATCTCCTTATATAGCTTATCCCTTATCCAATACCACAGGTCAAGACCATATTCCATCTGATGGTTTTCTTAGACGGGGTCAAAACATTCATTGGTTGTTGGGAACAGGTTCCCCCAAGAGTAGTTTTGGGGATAGAAGCCCATGCTTTGGGACAATTTGTAATAAAGTTGTAAAGTCTCTGCATTTGTGGTTGCAGAGTGCAAAGGTATCAAGAGTCATAAAGCGTTGACCACCCTTATTTTGTAAAGTGTCAAGTCAGTTGTAAAGATATACCCATGGTCTGCGGACCATGGGATTGTATAAAAGAGAGATAAGTAAGTAAGCTCTAGCAAGGGAGAAGAATTAAGTTTTGGAAGTTTTGATATATAATTCTAAGTGTTTTAGGTCTTAGCGTAGGTAGAGGCTCTGTAGCTGAAAGCGCAGAGGCTTAGGGTGGAAGTCCGCAACTGAGTGCATGGACCCCTACAGATGTGTGCGCAGGATGGATAGAGTCTATATTAAACTAGAAGATATCAATAAAGAGAAGTATTCTGAAATCACTATGTATTTAGTCTCTGTTAATGCATTTGATTATATTGTGTTATGGGTTTATTTCACAATGTTTGGTTGATGCGTGAATGTATGTGATTATATTTGTTAATTGAATGCAAGTAAAGATATCAGTTTACGTGACGTTAATTGTAATTGATTGGTAAGATAAGTAAAACACTTGAGATAACTTGGGAACCTATACAATACATTGTCATAGTTGCACAAAAGTACCTGAACTGCGGGTTAGGGCTACACAAAGGTCAATCGTACACCTTCATGGAGGTACTGAAGGGTGGAATAAAGGGTAGAGTGATAGAGCCCTAAGACTTAGCGACCTACGCAAAAGTAGGGGAAGAGGGTATAAACCGACATCATGACCATCTCATGGTGTAGAAACTTGGTTGTAGCATCCCCCCATACTGCTTCGGGTGAGACTTTGGTTTGCACTCCATGCTCCACGGACTACTCCCGAAAGGGCCAATAGTGTAGGGATTTGTTTGGCTGACTAACACTGAACCTGGGTCAGGGCCCATAAAGCAAAAAAATGGTTTCGTTGCTAGGACCCAAAATTTGCATGACATATGTGCGATGTCATATCACTAGAATCCAACTAAGAAAGAGATCAAGGATTGGTTGGATAGGAAGATCCTTGAATCTACAACATAGGAGAACAAAATTTGCGGCTGACAAAGGAATAGTGGCTAGACAGATACCTATATATAGAAATCCATGAGACCTTTTCCTGTTCCTTTCCAGTTGAGTTATATGAGTGGATCACGAAGCTAGCAGATAGTTAAGGAAGGTGGAGGCTTGACAATCCTATTGTCTGGACCTCTAAGTTAGTACAAAGACTAGAATCCTAAGATCGCCCGTGCTATCGATCATTGGATCGATTGTATTGTAGGAGGGTTTATGAGAGAATTCGCAGTCAATACCTCAGTCATTTATAGCGAGGTGGAGTGACACTTTTTCAAAGGTCCGTGAGGTAAGTACTTGAAGTCTTTCAATACTTGGATTAAGATGTTATTGTGCAAAAAAGGGGTTATGTAGCTACCTTGATGTTTATAGATACACGAAGTGGAAAGACTTACAGGAACGAAGGAAGAAAGGGTCCTGAATATAGCCCAGTGATTTCACCTCCTTTGAGTGATGAAGAGGGAGTAGCACAAGCTTCTCCATGAAGTGCAATTTAGTTGATAAAGCAAGGGTTCCCGTGACTACAACCTCCACCCACACCACTTCCACCTTCACCACCATCACTTGCAACTTTGCCCACACCACCATCACCTCCACCATAGTTCAGCATGGCAAAGTTAGTGAAGCTGCCTTTGTTTAAGGGCTTGGGAAATGAGGACCCAGACCTGTTCTGGTTCCTTGTAAAAGTTGTATGGGAAGCTCAGGGCATAAAAAATGATCACATGAAGAATGCCATGTTTAGTTATTCACAAGATCACGTGCTAACTTGGTACATCAATTACTCTAACGATAACCTGAATGCTAGGTTGGCAGAGATCCAGAATGCACTGAATAAAGAGTTCAATAGGCCTAAATCTAATGCACAGTCGATTGTGGGGTTCAAATAAATCGCAATGAAACAAGGCGAGACACCTTGGGAGTTGGATCAGAGATTGAAGTGTAAAATCCGTGAAGCTAATATGAACTTAATAGATGGACAACACCGCGAGTGGTTCATGGATTTGCTCATGGCTCACCTAAGGGTTGCACTATCACAATAGAAGATTATGACTCAGGCAGAGGCCTTGGATATTGCAATAAGACTGCATGAAACACTGATGCAAGATCCGAATTGGGTGTTGGCAGATCCATGTGCAATTGCAAAACCTTTTCCTTGAAATGCAAAGTTTGAAGCAG
This sequence comes from Pinus taeda, assembly GCA_000404065.3. NCBI lineage: Eukaryota > Viridiplantae > Streptophyta > Pinopsida > Pinales > Pinaceae > Pinus > Pinus taeda. The sequence goes on along the minus strand of APFE031518491.1, from coordinate 131,387 downwards.
GACATAACAGTTTGACCAAAAGTGCACGAAGAGATATGGTGCTTGAAATGTAAAGGTCAGGGGCATGACAAAGACCACTGCTCGGTCTTTGTGAACTACATTACAGGAGGAGGACCAATGATTTTGAGGCCAGAAGCCCAAGCGGGACCAAGTGTGAGGCCTACGTTGTGGTGCACTATATGTTAGGTAGCAAGGAAACATATGACTGATAATTGTCATTTGCTATAGAAGTTTGTACAAACATCGCAAAAAATGTTTTGCAACTTCTATAGGTCAGTAGGGCATGATGAGCGCAACTTCTAAAGTTATGAACTGATGATGGACAAGACACCCACCTATAGAGTTTAGGTAGAAATGTAGCCTCCTGACTAGTACGCTAGGATGGTGTGAACAAGCTTTCAGGGGCACCGATGAGGCCGAGGCGGAGGAGGACCTGACAAAGGTCGGGGACAACTGATCTGTTACAATTGTGGAGGACCAAGACACTATGTATGTGAATGCACTAACCCAACACATCCGTCGTGCAAATATTGTACTCAGTTTGATCATGAGACTAAGGATTTTCCTACACTGATAGCAAGGATACATGGAAAAGGGGTGCTATGACCACAACCGACTCAGAACCTAAAGATGGTGAGGTCTGAGCCTTGTGAAGAGGATCCAAATGTGAATATAGTTCTCTGAAGTGGAATTGCAACGGGTGACGATAAGGGGAAACAACCTGAAGACAACTCATAGGTTCACAAAGCTCCACAGAAGGAGGCCAAATTTGATTTGGAGCTCAAATGCGAAACTTTCATGGAAGCAAAGAAGAGCTTCACTGAGGCCTTTACCTCAGGGAGCTAGGATAAACATGTTCAGGAAATGGACCCTTCTATGCTTACGACCTTTCTAGAGACCCGCATGAAGCTATTGCACGATAACAAGGCTATGAAGGGGTTACAAGAACTTATAAATAGATGCGTCGAAAATTCTCTGGGTAAACCGTGCGTGGTATGGAAGATTGGAAAGCATAAAGTAAGGACAGGATGTGAGATGAGACTCACCATGCATATAGGAGAATACGAAATGGATTAGGTCATTCGGGATTCGGGGTCAGACACAAATGTTTTTCCAAAGCAGACTTGGGAGCGGATGGGGAGAAACACACTGCAATTGTCTCCAATTCTGTTAAGGATGATAAATTAGAAGAATATCATCCCCAAGGGACAACTACAAGGAGTAACTATAGATATTGAAGGCGCGAGCGCATTGGCTAATTTTGAAGTAATAGAAATTATGGATGACAACAACCACTACCCTCTGCTCCTTGGCATTGATTGGGATACTGAAATGAATGGGGTAATCAACCTAAATAAGCGAAAGATGATATTTGAAAATAAATCACTTCGTGTAATAGTACCCTTAGATCCTACTGAAGGATCATGCTATACTGAACTAGTCCACGATTACAAAAGCGATGATGATTTGGACTGCATAGATAAGATAACAATGTGAGACCAAGATTGGGTGAATCTAACAGCGGATGGATGAATTACATGGGAGCACGAGAGTTCCGACAACTCAGAATCGAACGAAGAATTAGAGCGCTGGTAGAATCGGCTACATGAAGTAACCATGCTGAGCTATAACATGATGACCCGGTTGCTGCATTGTGTGTTGATAGAGGTAAGAAATATACCCACTTATGATGGCTTGAATGATGTGGATGTGTTTTTGGATGCATATGAGAGGGAAGTACTAGAGAAGTAGCACTTCTAGGATTTGGATTGGGCACTACGTGCTACGCCTGCGAGATGGTGGGGTACACACAAGGGTAGTTTTAATGATTGGCGCAGGTGTAGGAGGATGATGAGAACACACTTTGGGAAGCCAAAGGTACCAGTGACAGACAAGTATAATGGGAAGGATGACCCACGCACACACTTGGCCAAATGGGCTAAGCCCTATGGAGTGAAGCCCCAACCTAAATGGGTGCACTTGTTCTGTCACACCTTGGATGTCATCCTGATGAAATGGTACTTAGAGATAGAGCTCCACCATGGCACTAGAAAATGGGATATCCTGCGCGAAGGGTTCCTAATGACGTTCAACTTCGAAGACGGGTTTGACTATATTGATGAAGCGCTACAAGAGGATAAAGCCACGATCTTTAGGATATGGGAGGATCCTTTGGACCTAATTCAACTCGATTGGACTACTCAGCTAAGCCATGTGGTGTAATGTTATAACGTGACTGCTAAAGAAGAAGATGAGGACCCACGGAAGATTAATATTTCTGAAACCAAGGGTTACCACGAGGTTGAGGGACCTCCGATTGAGAATCCTGATATAACTGCACCGCTGAAGACTAACAAATAAATATTGGTATGGAGGCAGAGCCCAAATTCGCAAAGATTAGAGATTACTGGGATGACACAAAGGTAGATAAGGTTGCCGAATCACTCCACAAATAAATGGATTTGTTCCCTACCAAGTTTATGGAGTTAAAGGGGATAATAAGAGACCTAGGTGTTATGAAGATCATGTTAAAACTTGACGTGAATTCGGTTAGGAAAAGACCTTACCATCTTAATCCAAAGTATAAGGAGAAGGTCCACTTAGAGTTAGATAAGATGCTTGTGGTAGGCATCATTGAGCCCATAAAAGAATCTGATTGGATGAGCCCAATGGTGGTACATGAAAAGAAGCAGAAGGATGTAATAAGGATATGCGTAGATCTCAGGAAGTTGAATGACACTTGCATGCATGATCCTTTACTGACTCCATTCACTGATGAGGTATTGGATAATGTAGGTGGCCAGGAAGTGTACTCCTTCACTGATGGGTTTTTTGGGTACCATCAGATCAAAATCACGCCTGAAGATAGAAGTGATATGACCTTCGTAACTGAATGGGGATGCTTTCAGTACACCGTGATGCCTTTTGGATTAAAGAATGCGCCTGCAATTTTTTCACACGCACTCATTGCTACATTCAAATACTTCATTCATAGGTTTCTTGAGGTGTACTTTGATGATTGGACTGTTTTTGGGTTGGTAAAACGCCATGTGCAAGTTTGTGCTTAATGCTAGATAGCTGTTGAAGGTACCAGATTGCGCTCAATTTGAAGAAATTTCTATTTTGTGTCCCTTTTGGGACTTTGCTGGGTCTTGTGATATGCAGACAAGGGTTGATGGTAGACACCATGAAGATCGCAATGATAATTCACCTAGAGGTGCCGAGGAGTGTGAAACAGTTGCGGGCAACCTTAGGACATACTAGGTACTAATGGAAGTTTATCAAGGGCTATGCCTAGATCAATGTGTCTATGGAGAAGTTGTTAAAAAAGGATGTTACATTCTATTGGAACGAGGACTGTCAGAAAAGCATGGATGTGTTGAAGGGAAAAATGGTCACCGCACCGATCTTAGTTTTCCTGGATTGGAAGGAGTTTCATGTACATGTCGATGTGTCATGTATAACATTGGGAGCAGTGCTGACACAGGCCAGTGGAAGAGACTTGGACCATCCTATAGCATTTGCAAGAAAGAGGTTATCCAAGGCCAAGAAGAACTATTCCACCACCGAGCGTGACGGATTAGCCATGGTATACATGCTCCAAAATTTTAGACACTATTTGCTGGGTGGACATTTGAAGATGTATACAGATCATTCTGCGTTGAAATACTTGGTCAATAAGCCTATGTTGGGCGGGATAATCTGCAGGTGGTTGTTATTATTCTAGGAGTATGATTTTGAAGTTATTGTGAATCTTGGACGATTGAACGCAGGACTAGACCATCTGTCGCACATCGAAATGGGGGAAGAGCCGACTAATTTGGAGGAGGGATTGCTTGACACACAACTCTTTGCAGTGTGTGTCATGGATGGTTACTTTGAAGACATCATACACTTCCTAATGACAGGAATTTCCTGGGACCACCCAACAGAAAAAGGAGTTAGTCGTGCACGTGACAGACTTTTCTATCATTGCCAGACATTTGTACAAAATGGGGTCTGATGAAGTATTATGACGATATGTACAAGAGTTTGAAAGGAGCAGTATCCTTGTGGATTCTCATGGGGGCACCACAGGAGGGCATTATGTAGGAAGGGCGAATAAACAGAAGATCCTACGCACAAGGTTGTGGTGGCCAAGCCTCCATCAGGATTCAAAAGCCTACTGCAGGGAGTGCGATGTGTGTCAAAGGATTGGCAGGCCATCACGAAGAGATGAACTGCCTCTGAACCCATAGATGACATTACAACCATTCGAGAAACGGGAAATATATTTTGTGGGACCCATTCAGCCCCAAGGAAAGAATATGGGAGCGCAGTACATTATCATCGTGACTGAGTATTTGACTCGATGGGCGAAGGTACAACATGTGAAGGACTGCACAGGTGTGACCACTGCAAAATTTCTCTTTGAGTATGTACTGATGCTATTTGGGAGTCCAAATATTTTAATGAGTGATCATGGTACGTACTTTCTGAATGAAATGATCAGTGTGTTGATGGAGCAATTTCAGGTATATCACCAGAAAAGCACGCCTTATCACCCACAGGCTAATTGGATGGTGGAATCATTCAATAAGGTACTTGAGAACATGCAAACCAAGCTTTGCAATGCTCAGCGAAGTGATTGGGGCCTGCACATACCCGTAGTACTATGGGCCTATCGAACAACATGCAAAAAGTTGATTGGGCAGACACCCTTTAAGCTTGTATATGGTGTTGAAGTAGTGATGCTCATGGAATACATTATGCTCAGTCTACACATAGTGGCACTCATGGGTATGATAGATCACGGGTCCCTGGAAGAGAGGCTCATGCAAGTTGCTGAGCTTGAGGAAGAAAGTTTTCTGGATGGATTTCACCAACAGGTCTAAAAGCAGTGCAAAAAAGCATGACATGATCAACACATTTAATTGCGCACCTTTAAGGTACATGATCTAGTTTTTTTATATGACAATAAGTTTGATAAATTTTGAGGGAAATTTAGGATGCACTGGCTACGGCCTTATGTAATTAAGGAAATTACCAAGAGTGGAGTAGTTCAGTTGGTTAAATTGAACGAAGATCCCTTCCCAACAAAGGTGAATGGTATTCGATTGAAGCCATACACTGGTGATCCAACCAAGTGACTATATGAAGGTAGCAGAGTCTTAGCACTCTGGGCAGCTGAAAGGAGGTGCGGGACTATAAACTACACTACCCATGTTGGGGAACTGCATGATTGGAGGACTGTGTGGAACACGAAGATGTCACAGGGTTTACGACAGCATGGAGAGAGTTGTGCTACCCAGAGAGATTGTGCAGGTCAGCCAAAAAGTGATTGTTAAAGTCACTATTCATGAATTGATGATGAGAATGCAGTCAAATGTAGTGGGCGTCCAACATTTAAGATGAAATTTATGGGTAAGATTCTTGAAAATATGCTGCCAATCTGGCATTAATGAACCAAATTTGGGGGGAATAGTCAGATTTGAATTCAATTTGGCCGATAAATTACATGTGGCTACCCAACGAAAAAAACTTGGCATTTTGAGCATTAAGTTGGTGAGCTCTCAGACGTGCATGAACCGCACATTTTTCGAAGAATTTCATCCATGACATTATCCAAGGATCAGAATCTATAGACAACAGAGCTGCGATAGCCACAGGGGATGTGCTAGAGGTTGTTATGGAGGTAGAGGGAGCTACTCCGGAAGTTGCAAAGGTACTAGTTGAAGTCCCCAAGTCACCACGGATGCCTAGACTGAAGCCTACCCTGACCAAGGAGAGTGTGAAGGAGAAGAAGGGAAAGCAAGTTGTGATACTGGTGCATGTGTTGCCTAGAAGAAACCCAAAGAAGGACAAACTCACCGCACAAGAAAAGGGAAAAAATATTAACTTGGAGTCAGATGATCAAGAGATTGAGGACATGCCGATGGATGATGAGGATTTGGGGGTGGAAGTGGAGGACGTTGAGGTCGAGGGTTTTGACCCTATCACTAAGTTGCCTGAATACGTTCCTCCATGCAAGGGCAAGACCAAGGTGCCAAAGGACATTGACAAAAGCAAGGTCACCTTTCACATACCTCTGCTGCTGGGCGAAATTGCCTTTGAAGGACCGCGCTTGGGGTGGGTTCCACTATTGAAAATGGAAGATTGGGACTTAGCCAACACTTAGAAGTTCCATCACTTGGCAACAAAACAACTAATGTATCGTGTTGTTCACACAACCACTGGGATGACAGCGTTGGAACCGTGAAAGTGGCCCATGGGTGTAGACAAGGCAGGTCTTCTCAACTTGCTATGGGTGCCGCACTACAATCGCACACCTATTACAGTGTTGGTAATAAAGCAGCTGCTATGCTTGGTGCACGATGGGTGTCTGTGGCTAGGGGAGCTACTACCCATCACTAATAGGTTGATGCATAGGATCACACAGCTGCCCTATACAAGGAAAAATTCGGCCATGATGTTTGGCAGAAAAGGTGGCGAGCAGGCCCTCGCGAAGGCCATGAAGGATAAATTCAAGCTCGTGAAGAAGCTGTGAGGCTATGCCATCTCTAGTATCTGTGCTCTTGTGGTCAAGGTGGCCATGCAGATTTTGGCAGGAAAAGTTATGAGGAAGTGTCGTGCAGATGAAACGCCAATACATGTCGTCGCTCTCGCAGCCTAATGTGCCAAAGGAGTCTAGTTTAATTGTCTGCGCTATCTCTACAGTGAGTTAGTTGTGAACTACCGTGAGGCATAAGAGCTTAGCAAGACCTTCCACTACACATGGCTCTTGCTGTCCATTGTGTTGCTAGCTTGGGAGCTACCTAAAGAATGTCAATTCCCCTAAGTCGCACCAGACCTACAAGAAGCAGCAAAGTACACTTCGCTATGGGTGACCAAGGATGATCAATGCATCAAGGATAGGCAGATCTTCTAGATCTTGATGGAAATGAATATACACATGGCTATTAATCGCAAGCCATGATTGTCGCCTACTGTGTTTTCCAAACTGCAGGAGTACATGGAGTTCAAGGCATACCTTCAATGTGTATCGATCAAGGCACAAAAGGACCCTGAGCAGAAGTGGCATGATTTGCCTTACTTGGCAACTAATGATGCGATTGATGCAATTCTTGATCATTGGCTGGTAGAGTGGTGCACTGCCTCAAACTTGGTAGTGGGGTCAAGCAAGTCCGTCACGCAACACAAAAAGGAGGAGGCCAAGCTCAAGATGGTGTAACTGGCCGAGAAGAGGAAGAAGGAGGCTGTTAATAAGGCCCAGGTAGAGCACGATGCCGCACATCAGATGGAAAAGAAGACATGCGGAACAAAGCATAGCTCTGACAAAGGTGTAAGGTCACCCTCACCTGAAAGAGAGGAAGTAATGGATGAGTAGACAGAGTAGCACAGAGCGAACTTACAAACAGTGTCATACCGCGGCATCCAAATCCTTGGGTACTTTTGCTTTCCCTTTCCGCAGAGGGACATACTCAGGTAGTTTTGCTGCAGCACACACTGACTGGATGTCTTCTTCCATTTCTTCATCCACCTATATCTCCTCTATGAAAGCTTGGAGGTCCTCCTCCTCATCATTTGTCTCAAGGTTAATAGCCTTGCCCTTGTCTTCCATAGAAAGTTTACCAAACCGTAGATTCGTGGGGACATGCAAACTGGTCCCAATGCCTGTGTATCTATCTTGGGCCTCGGTGTCCAGTGTGATTTCGAAATTTCTGGTGCAACCCCCACCTTCACCGTAGGGCTCTGTAGCTTCCCCAGTGGTACTATCTATAAATCCCACACCTCTCTTAGTAGTTTTCATCTTGGTCAAACTGTCTATAGTTGTTCGTGACCTTGGGGTCTCAAACATTTCTTGGCACTCAACACTCTATGCTCTTTGTAACATCTAAAATCTCAAAAAAACTAGTGTTGTCTCATGGCCAGCCTTGGTAGTTTTATAGCATTTGTTAAATTTGAATTTGACCGCTCCCCCCACTTCTGAGTCATTAATGCATTCGTGGTGGCAAATCGTCCGAAATTTAGCTTTGAATGTGTGTCTTAATTGTCCGTCGCCCGCTCCTCTTTGTCTTAAATCGGACATCTTGTCATGAACAATGACACCAACGGTCACTTCCCAGCCTACCCGTGCGGTAACGAGGCCCCCTCTGCATGGGTGAGACCCTTGTGAAATGTCAATCTTGCGTGTACCCTCCTTATCGCGCAACTTCCCCATAGAATCTTTTATAGTCCCATGCTCTCTTTCAACTGCTTGGAGCGCTGAGACTATGCTCCCTATGGCTAGACAGGTGGTTGCATCACCTATACGAGACTTCCACTCACCTTCCAGCCTAGTCTGCGGGCACTCCTCAATTACCCTCACAACAGTCAGTGATATGCATTCTTCCTTATGTGGCGCGCTCCCCCGATTACTTTGTTTGGTAAGGTGCAGTTGCAGCCATGGTAGCAGAGTCACAATTTCTCAGTGACAATCTTCTAATGCAATAGTATGGTTCTTTGTATCTTGTCTTGTCATTCTTAGTTTATCGATGAGACATGCTTGTGCAATTTCGTTTTCCAGTTTTTTTATCTTCATGTCCATTAACATGCTTTTATTCCTCAGTCGTACCTGATCTTCTTCGAGTTCGCGAAGCTTAAGGTTCCCTCGCTGAATGGCTTCCTAAATCCACATATGTTCACCCTCGTGTAGCTACATAATTCCTTCATCCTGGTCCTCACGTACTATCCCAACTGTGGTATCTATTGCGTGAGGATTCCTTTCCTTAAAAATTATGGTCTCAACTTTTCTCCTCAGCCTTGGAATCATCTCCGCACTTAGGTTTTTTCACATGGTCCTATAAGCCCATTGAACCGCTGGTACCGCAGGTCCCAATCAGTTCTTCTCGCTTGGTGAACCCTGTTCAATACTTCGTACACCTTAGTGAATGCTTCCACATGGAATGTTTGTGGTGCACATCACCTTTCCTGCTACTGCGTCCTGTTCCGATTTTTGATCCAGATTTTGGGGTGTGTTTGTGCAAGTTGCATAGCACATGTTTGTACCCATCAAGACAAGTGGGTGCAGAATTTTCTCCATCCTTGCTTACCAACTCTTGTTCGAGGCTAGGAGCTTCCAAACCATAGGTGCATCATCCTTCTACATCCGTGCCAGTCCTCAAAATTTCCTTGATGTGTACCCCACCATCGTGCTGGTGTTGCGTGCAATACCCACTTCAGCACATTGAACCATTGTTGTTCTGGTACTACGCTTTCAAATTTTCTCAGGAATTCATCCACCACTATTAATCCATCATATGTCGGTAGTTCTCTTGACTCTGTTGTCACGCAACATAGTGATCTAACCATCATGTTGAAATTCAGAGTCATCACTTCATGCAACTGATTCTGCCATCGCTCTACTTCTTCGTATGAATCCAAAGTGCAAGAGCTTTCGCACTCCCATGAGATCCTCCCATTTGCCATAGGATTCACCCAATCCTGGTCTCGTGTAGTTATTTTGTAAATACAATGAATATCATCGTCGTGCACTGGTTTAGTGTAGCGCGCTCCTTCGGCTGGGTCCAATGTGACTACTACGCGTAGTGAATTTTTCTCGAAGATCATTTTGTGCTTCTTCAAGTTGATGACTCTGTTCATATTGGTGGCCTAGTCTATTCCTAACAGCACGGGATAGGGATTGCTGTCATTGACAATCTCTATTACTTCAAAATTTGCCTATGCGCTCGCACCTTCAATATCAACTGTTACCCCTTGCAACCTCCCCATGGAAAAAATATTATGTTGGTTCGCCATTTGCAATTGAATAGGGGACCATTGTAATGCGGGCCTGCCCATGTGTTCCCATGTTTTCTTCGGTAATACATTCACGTCTAAACCTAGATCTAGGATTACTTGATCCATTTCATACTCACCAATCTATGCAGTCAACCTCATTTCCCTTCCAATGCATAATGCATGTTTCCCTAATTTCTGAACTACGCACGGTTCTCCTATCCCCGTGCACCTGGTGATTAGCTCCTGCAGTCCTTTAACTACCTTGTTGTCACGCAACAGTTTCATGCATGTCTCCAGAAAGGTAGTGAGCATTGAAAGATCCATTCCTGGCTCTAGTTGATCCTTACTACCTGAAGTGGAGGCCTCCATGAAGCTCTTCTTAGCTTCCATGAATGTCTCCTTTGCGAGTTCTAACTCAAACTCGGGTTCCTTTGCAGGAGCCTTGTGAACCCATGTACTTTCCTCTGGATGCTTCCCCGTATCCTCTCCCGTGGTCCTACCACTTCTGAGCATCATGTTTACATTTAGGTCTTCTTCACGCGGCTCAAACCTAATCATTTGTGTATTCTGAGTTAGGGGAGGCTGGAATACCCCTTTTTCATGCATCCTTGTGATCAACATAGGAAAATCTATTGTTTCATGATCAAATTGAGCACAATACGAATAGGATATCCTCGTTGGGTTGGTACAATCATGGGCATAATGCCCTGGTCCTCAGCAATTGTAACAAATTAATTGTCCGCAACCCCTTCCTGGTCGCATTCCACCTCGTCCTCACCCTTGAAATCCAATGCACACCATCGCCACATCTGGGTTGAGGACTTGCGTTTCGGTCTGCATCCTATAGGCAGGGGTCCGATCCATCAATAGCTTGTAACTGCGGCAAGTGCGCTCATCGTGGCCTACTGACCTACAGAAATTACAAACAATTGTTTGGGTGTTTGTGTATATTTCTACAAAAAATGAAAATTATTCATCGTGTGTTTCCCTCCTATCTGAAAGATCGTGCACCATAAAGCGGCTGTCACACTCAGCCCTTCCTATGGCTCTGGTCTCAGCGACATTGGTCCTCCTCCTACCAAGTAGTTTGCAAACACTGGATAGTGATCCTTGTCATGGCCCTGGCCTTTGCATTTTATGCACCATACTTCCTCACGTGCCTCTGGCCATAATGCCCTATCTTGCTTCAAACTTTACATTTCCAAACACAGATTCTGTAGTTGCACGTGGATTTGTTGAACTCCCAACCCAGGGTCTTGTATCGGGGTCTCATGCAATATCATTGCCATTTCCAATGCTTTAGCCTAGGTGGAAAGTTTCTGTTGTGATAGTGTCGTCCTCAAGTGCAGTGTCAGAGATGCTAAACCATGCACGATGTTGTCCATTTGTCAACGTCATATTGGATTCATGGATCGTACTCTCTAGCCATTGATCTAGATCCTAGGGGTCTCACCTAGGAGCATCACGATTTCTTTAAACCCGATAATTGATTATGTTTTTGACTTTGGTCTGCTAAATTCCCTTCTTAGCACATTCTAGATCTTCGTTATCCCTGCGTTTGGGTGGTCGTTAGAATGCTTGATATACCATGTTAATGCGTGATCTTGCAGCAGACTCACCAATGTAGCCTTCTTAATATTGTCGTCCGTGACACCTTGTGCTTCCCATACTGCTCTTACCATGAACCAGAATTGGTCTGGATCTTCATTCCCTACTCCTTTGAATACTGGTAGTTTGATCACTCTAGCCATACTAAATTGTGGGGGTGGTGGAGGTGGAGTGGGTGGAGATGGAGGTGAGGGAGGTGAAGCGAGTGGCGGTGTGGGTGGAGGTGGTAACTACGGAATGCGTTGCCTTATCAAACTAACTGCACTTCTCAGAGAGACCTTAGCAAACACTTCCTCGCTCTCTCATGAGGGTGAAATTAGGGGACTATTTTCTAATTCTTCGCGACTCTTGTAGATCTTTCCACTCCGCATAGTCCCAAACATTAATGTATTCACATGACCCTTTTTTCACACAATAGCATATTATTCCAAATATTCAAAGATTTAATATACTTATCTCACGGTCCTTTGAGAAATCATCATTCTACCTCGCTGTAGCTCACATATGTATATATGGAAAACTTAGTGATAAATCCCCTTATTATCCAGTTGAGCCAATGGTCCACAACTCACGTTATCTTGTCTTCTGATGCCTCTAGTCTGTGCACTAATTCTGGAGTCCACACTATTGGTTTGTTGAGCCTACACCTTCCCTGTCTATCAGCTAACTTTGCGATCCACTCATACAGTTTAGAAGGAAAGGATGCAAAGAAAATATCATGGATTTTTGTATACACGTAGCACTCCAACCACTTTTCCTTAGACACTTGAAGAGTTTTGTTTTCCTATGTCACGAACTCATGAATCTTCTTGTCAAACCACACTTTAATTTCCTTCTTTTTTGGGTTCCAGTGGCATGACATCAGACATCCCTTATGCAGATCCCGATCCTGGCAACAGAACCATTTGTTGGCTTAGTGGGGCCTGACCTAGGTTCAGAAGTGATTTAGCCAAGCAAATCTTGGTACTATTGGCCCTTTTGGCAACAGTGTGTGGAGCGCGGACTGAGGTATCACCTAAAGTAGCATGGGAGGGTACTAGAACCAAGTTTCCACACCCTGGGGATGTCTGATAGGAGGTGATTATTACGCAGTCCAACCTTTGCACTTACTATGCTACACGCATCAGCGGGCATATCGCGCCCTGCGATATTGTCTTCGCATAGTTCTAGCGGCAGCGCGATCCATGTTATTTACCCAAGTCTTCCTAAATTAGGCTCTATGAGCTGATTACTTAGATTACTTTCATATATAAGCATTCATACAACTATTTATCAATTGTGCATAGTAAATAAATAGAGTGAAAATAATGCATAACATCAAAATATGGTTTCAAGAACAGATGCACGGAGTAAACTCCTTTTTATTAACTTTCAGTCCCAAGTCTCAGCTGCGAACTCTTCTAGGCATTTGCGCACTCAGCTGTAGAGTCTCTTCCTACTATTATGACCCAATACACTTTAGATCCAACTCTAACTACAAACCATGCCTTTGATATTCTATCTATCAATACTCTTTTCTTTTCACTTAGTGCCTCGCTCTATTTATACAATCCCATGGTCCGTAGACCATGGGTAAGCCGACACAAATTTACATTAAATTAAAATATTTTAGGGTGGATAGCCCTATGAATCATCCTAGACTTCACGCACTACGCCCGCAATTCGCAAAATCTTACAATATATTTGACCAAAAATTGGGCTTTAAGCCCCAAAAACATGTTGTAGGTGATCCCATGCCCAACATCTTGCCACGTTTCCTTCCATACTGCCACATCATGCTGACATTAGATTCCAGTGTATATTTATCAAAACCAATCATATGTGGCCATGTGTCCTGCTAGAGGAGAGAGAAAAAGGCTCACCCACCTTTGGTTTTGTGGTGAAATCCTTTGTTAATCCTTTGTCGGTGTTCTTGATGGCTTTTAATGTTATCGCCGCTTCACCCATATTGAAACTTTTACAACGTTCTTATGTTGAGAAGTTCTGATTCTCTGAGCCCTGATATGCTTGATGTTCTAATCTCTGATTACCGATACACCAATGTGTTGATCTTCGATATCGCACCCTTCTTAAGACTCCAAGTACTTGAACTTTAGCAAGCCATAAATTTTAATCTAGGAGCCCATTTTTGGACTTTTGGATATCGTTGGAAAGCTTATTCAGAGAAATTTCCAATGTGGAGGGTTTGATATAGGCTTTGAGTCCTTTTGTTTCATATAAAGTGACTGCAAACTTCTCTTCCTATTGACTCTTTATCCAGTTGAACACCAACTACCATGATGATCATTTTATGGCTTCTTTAGTAAGTCTGCTACTATGATCATTCTCTACAAGAAGCCTACAACTACCATAGAGTTCCATCTAGCCTATCACTATAATCATCATTTTATGGCTTCTTCAGTGATGATTTTCTACAAGAAGCCTGCAGCTACCATGGAGTTCCATCCAAACACCAAATCATCATGCTGACCCTTATTTGACATCAACGCCAACACTTACATAGCCACCTATACACCATCAAATGTCCAACATCTTCTAACTTGAAAATCACCCATATGGGCATTCACAACTAAATACATAAGAAATAGAGTAAATCATTCATATAAATACACACCATCAACATGAGTAGCATATGCACATGGCCACAGGAATTTCATATGGAAAACCAAAAGGGAAAAACCACTAGTATGTTTGTTAATATGATGTAATATAAGGACCTACTCAGTTTCATAAATTTAATTGTGAGGACCCACTCATAGGAGGCTCCAACCCCCTTCAAATTAGCAAGCCACAACTTGATAGGAGGCTCCAACCTCTTATGAATGCAAGCCAAAACTTGTGTCAATTAATTGTCTGGGAAAATCATCCACCAAATCCACATTTATGAGGAATACTTGGAGGGAATTGAGTGGTTTGAATTTGAAAAAGGTTATAAACATAACATCTTGCTCCACATTCAGACACTTTGTTTGTTGAGAATTCACTCTGAGATTTTGCGACTAGGCGTGACTCGATCATTTTGCTGCATGTCTGATTCAAGTTGGAAAGAGATTGAGCATGAGTTTCTGAGTCGAGGGCTAGAATCCATTATGACCGACTAATAGCCAGCACACACTAATGCACCTATATCGCCTATAATTAAGCCTACTTCCATAGTATAATGGCCAAGAAGCAGAAGAAGCCCAAAAGTACCCTGGTTAGACAATCCCGAGGAAAATCCCCGTAGAACTACGGAGTAAGGAGAAAATGGATACACATAAGCAACCAATGGAACCCCAATATCTAGATGAGGAATAATTAGTCGACAGATTTGAGGATATCAATGCAAACGAGGTGGAACCAATCTCTAGTATTCCACCCTATATACCACCGAGGAAGCTAACTGTAAAGGTTATGAAGGACCCAGATTCTATGAAAACAAGGTATTTACACCCCTATTACCAGAGGAAGTTCCAATTGAGGGAGAGTTGTTGGCCAAGGTGCCACACCTACACATGGAGGACTGGGATTTGAATGATCACATCAAGTATCCCCAATTCAAGCCCAACAAGTACCTCCAATCTGTTTATTACGAAGAAGCTGGAGTGACAAGGGTTGAACCAATGAAGTGGGTAAACAGGATTCAACATGCTGGGTTGTTGAATATGATTTATGTTCCACATTTTGGGCACAACAACATAAACACAATTTGTGTGCGCCAAATATTAGCATTGGTACATGATGGGTGTCTATGGCTCGGAACACCAATCACGATTAATGATATATTAATCCAAAGGATTACTGCACTGCCTCATCAAGGAGTGAACCCCAATGACGCATTTGTTGGGAAATCTCATGAGAAAAAGTTGGCTAATCAAATGAAGAATGCATTTGGCATAGCCGAGAATTCCTGGGGATATGCTATTAGTTCTATTAAAGATGAGGTTGTGAATTTTTCTGCATCTATTTTAGTCAGTAAGATCATGAGGAAGTGAAGTGTCAGCCTTAGTTATATCCTTGGCTCATATGCAGTGTAGCAAGGGAGTCTAGTTTAATTGGGTCGGGTATATATGTTAGGAGTTTTTGGATGACTGCGAGAAGCGCATGAAGAAGGGAACTGCATGAAGAAGAGAAGCGTGGTTGTTAATCTTAATCTCAGTAGTAGCATGACAAACACTGGAGGATTCACAGTTCCCAAATGTGGAACCTGATGTCTGTGAGGCTATGAAGTTTTCCTCATTGTGGTAATCTAATGAATTGACCTAGGTTATCGACAATAAAATATTTTGGGTTCTCTTTGAGATGTATCTGTGTACAGTCATCAAACAAAGGCCACACCTATAGCGACATTGATGATTTTAAAGTATACTTTAATAGTGTATTTATCTGCGCCAAGAAATATTTGGAGAAGGTATGGCATGACATACCATACTTAGTTTCTAAAGATGATATATTGATAGTCATTTGTAAGTGGTCAAGTAATTGGCTTACCCCAACAACTGTAAAGGTGATAGAGAAGGTCAGCACAAGTAAGACCACTTCAGGTGTGCAAGCTGAAAAATCAATGACCAAGAAGGATACCAAGAAGGTGCCTCGGACGGTCACCATTGACCTCAAGGAAAATACTACCGAGCCCGCAATAGAGCAGGAGACTAGTGAAGGGGAACATGGTGGTGGAGACCCTGTTATGGACACGGAGGACATTAATTCCATGTTTATAATAAAGAAGTGAAATAAGCAGAGTGTTGGCGGTGCTTGAAAGAAGCAAAATTCAGATAAATCCACTAGCGGAGAACCTTTGGTACTCTCTGGAGTGGACTTTCACGAAATTGGAGACACCATCCATGCTATGACAAAGCATATGTGGGGGAATATTGAGGATCAATACAGGGAAGTATTGAAAAAGATCCAACAGGGCCTTAAAGAATTGCAGTTCAAGACAAGCATGATTCAAGCGAGCATGGTTCAGGCGAGCATGAATCAAGCAAGCATGGTACCTTCAAAAATCGAGCTTACCGCAGACCTCCAAACATTCCATTTGGTAAAAGGATCGCTAAATGTCAAGGTTGCAGAGGAAAGGGAGAACACACAAAAATTGAAGAATCTGAGCCTTAACCTTGCGGTGCTCCCCCTTCAAACGTTGCACGAGCTATATTAGAGCATCAGAAATGAGCTCAAGATATGGGAGCAATGAGCTATGTTTGTCATCAATGAAGTAAAACTCAACAAACAACAAATGTTCGAAGAAAAGAATAAAGTGATGCAAGATCGCAAGGAGGTAGTAGCACGTAGCCAATAGCTTGAAGAGGCCATAACCAAAGTATGTAGTGAGCCTCCTGAGCTCCAGATCCCAGCCGAGGCAACTTCAGTAGAAAAGATCCAGAAACTGGCAGCAACAATTAGAGAATTGAAGGAAGAGGTGGGCAAGGTTCAATTTGAACTACATATGAAAATTACAAAACTTCAGATGAAGCTACAACCTACAACACCACAGGGAGTTCATGAGCAGTGTGACGCTACAATTAAATTTCGGAAGGTTCATATAGAGACCGCAGTCAAGGACTTTAGTCAAATTTTTGAAGATATAATGGAAGTGTGGGCCACACTGCAGGAGGAACCACATGTGGATAAGATTGAAGAGGAGATCAAAAACAAAAAATTTTAGTTCGATGAGCTTAAATCCACGGTATGCACCTTAGCACCTGTGCAACGATTCACTTGTCTCCAGGAAGGAACACTTTTGCAGGGACATATTAATGAGCTGCAAAGAAATTCATAGATCATCTCCACGTAGACACAACCTTGGGAAGATGAGGCTCATTAACTCTCATAAGAAGTAGAGGGAAAATTTAAGAGCATGCAAAAAATAGAGCAGACAATCAGGCCTCATAGCAAAAGGGTCGAATATAGAGAAGCTCATGGATGAAGTTCGACAGGTCGTGGAGCAATGCACAATAATGCTCCATCCATTGACAATTGTGTATATAGGGTTGAAAGAAAATATCAAGGATGTACCAGCTGAGTGACTCGAGGATGAGTCACGTCTTTGCGTTGGGGGTCTATTAGGTAGGGGTCCCCTGGGTTTAAGTTTTGTCTAAGTCATGTAAAGACTCTGAGGAGTTGAGCATGATTAGTGCAGGGTTACAAGAATCAAAGGGGCTTTAGGGCAGGTTAAAGCCCCTTCTTTTGTAAAGGGATTGGATTATCTAGAGGATTTTCAGCTCCCAGCATGGTTTGCGGACCATGGTATTCTAAAGGTAAAAGAATATACAAATGGATGTTTTAGCAAGTCTAAGGAAGGAATGAATCCATTGATGAAGTATATTTAGATGAAGTTGCAGGAGCCACATGTCACACAAATTCTGCCCACTTGGCCACTTAAAAATGTTGAAAACACATGCCACAAGTCCTTTTCTTATGTCACCACATTACCCCAAGTTGTCATCATCTACCACCCTAGCTGCCACCTGTAATTGGTCCCACATAGGTTAGCAGTCAAGGGTTGGTCCTTTGAACTCCTACCAAAACCTCCCAACTAGGTTGACCTCCAACTAATCCAAGGGCCCAAGTAGGTTGTTGGTTCCACAGATTAAGAGGACCAAGTGGGGGGGTTTCCACTTTGAACTTTTGATGCACAAATTTTCCTCGAACTTGGCCTAAATCACCTATGTCTCAACCTTACTCCGAAATCCTTCTAATTCTTGCATCAAAGAAATTTCACACAAAACACAAGGGAGAGGCGGAACCTTGAGCCATTGAACCCTACATGTCGATCTTTTGATTTGCATACTTTGATTAGCCAAAAATCCTAATATAGAAGGCCATTTTCAGACTTCATCATACCATTGTGATATCTTTCCAAGCACTATCCAACTATTCCACTTCTTGGAGTGTTGGGATGGGGTCCCCTAGGTCATTTTTGGGGTTAAAACCCTAAGTTTTGATGCAATTGTTGTAAATGATGTAAAGTCTCCATGATTTGTGGATGTGGAGTGCGTAGATGGTTAGGAGTCAAAGGGGTTTTAGCCCCTTCATTATGTAAAAGTTGAGTCGGTTTTGAGATCCACCCATGCTTCGCAGACCATGGAATTCTATGTAAAAGGTTATAAATAGGTCTGTCTTAGAGAGTCTAAGGCATGTCACGATGGAAAAAGAAATGAATTCTTGGAGGTATTAGCACAGAGAAGTGGGTCAGATGGAGGAGAAAGGATCTGCAGTTGAGTGCACAGAGGCCTAGGTAGAGTTTGTAGCGAAGTACGCAGACTCTTGCAACCGAGTGCGCAGGTAAATTTTGAGTTTGTATTCAGAACCAGAAATCAATAAAGAAGTTGTTTATGGAGAAATAGTGTGTATTGATGTTTACTTCTGTTTATAACTTATGTTGTTGATGAATAATATGTTTATGAAATATCAATCTAATTAGTGGGCTCCAGTATTGCAGCAATAATGCTGCAACTCCTGGGACTCCCTTCTTTACTTTTATCAACCCGATAGTTCGTAAAAAACTTGGAAGCAACGGTGCTATATGCACAAGTACTAGCTCTTGCTGCGGCTGTCACTTGATCAGCTAGCACAAGTCTGCTAGGAGATTAAGCCAACTTCTATGACCTCTTAGAAGAAGCTTTTAACTGATGGATGAAATCTAACTCAAAGGAGGCTAATCTGTTTGTAGAAAGAAACTAAAACGCTGAAAGGAAATGCAAACCCTAGCAAATGCTAGTTTTACCAACTAGCCCTACTACTGCAAGAAAAAGGATGAAAGCTACTGAAAGAGATGCAATTAATTCTTGGGAAGGTTAAGTGCATGTGTCTAAGTTACTTTTGAAGTGAAATCTAAAAAGAAACATCTTTTTGTACTTTTGAGTAATCTTGTCGAATTATTATGCATGTGTTTTAACTGTTTTTGCATATGCAGAGGTTGTTGATGAAAGGAAATGGAGTAGGATCTTGCGGAAGGTTGGGAAGGTGAGAAGAGGACCTGAGGGGTCCTTATCACCCTTTCGGAGAGTTTCACAGTGTTCGGATCTCAAGAAACCACTTTCATGAGCTTCTACAGGAAGTCTATAGGGGTTCTACAAGATGTTCTGTAGCTTCTACAGGATGTTCTACAGGATGTTCCGAAAGGGAATTTTGAAGGGCTAATGGTGGAAGAAAGGTGGAGAAGTAGGATTGGAGATTCAATGAGGGTGTGAAGAGGCCTAGGACCTAGTGAATGAGGTTGAGGAGTGGTTAAGGCGATTGAGTTGTTCGAGGACAGAAGAAGTAATGTTGCACAAGAACGTAGGAATTAGGGCAAAATGAGAAAATGTGGCAAATGAGAGACAAGAATTCGAGTTAGAGGATGGAGTAGGTTGCATTGAGGGAGCAAGGGTAGGCAAAGAGGTATCACAAGTGCTATGCACGTTATTTTCCAAAATGACTAAACGAAGACTAAATAAACCAAGGATCTAACTACTTTAACCTAATTTGACCTAAATACCAGAAATCATGATGGTCAGCAGTGCGTTGGAAGAAAATCATGTAAGTCAACTACGAAAACCAAGCAAGAATGGATCCAAGCATGTAACCACAACTAGTACCAACTTTTGCATCTAAGAATCTAACACTAGCAATTGCATGAAGAAGAAAGAACAATGTTTTTATGGCAGCAAGGACACCTTGGTCTTAGCTCATGGTCCCAAGGAGGGAAAGGTGAGATCAAGGCTTGCTTGATAGCACTTTTCGAAGATATTTTCTATTACCAACCTATTAAATCGACTTGAAACATGAACATATATTTCTATCATAAAAAATGGACTAAGTAACCAAGCAAGATTGTAATCTACTGGCAGAAATTATTCTACGAGTACAGCCAAAAACATATAACAATATGAAAAGGAGGTCCTGGCGCTTGGGTTGGGCCTAACCCCAAGAGCTACAGGCTCCTAAGAAGAAGCTCAGAACTGAAGCAAAATGAAACTCTTCTCCATTACTCAAAAAATAACCATGTCATAAAAATGTTTACAGCAAAAGCTCCAAGACGAGCTGAAAACAGAGCAGCACTAGAGTGCAAAATACAAATGTTCAAAAACTAACCTACGAAGGTTGGAAGCCTTCATTCTTATACACTACGAGGACCTCCTTAACTCAATGGGCTCGGCTGCTCAAACTGCCAGTAATTAGTCACTTTACACAAAACTGCTTAGCTGCCCTTGGGAATCATTTTTGGTGGCCTGCTGAACTTCGGGCTGATGGTGGAGAATTCAAGGGGCCATTTAGTGCAGGAGACACCCTTTCTACGTATCCTCACCCTTGTTCCCTCGTTTTTGGCTATCATCTGGCTCATAAATGATTGGACTTGGTCCAAAAGTTGTCCAAAAGTCTGCAATAACCATGTGTTAGCCTTCTTGGTCAAGTGACTATTCTCATTCATTCAATTAACATAAATATACTCAAAAGCATGCATAAACTATGAAAAATTGTGGATTGATGAAGAATAATTAGGCAAAATGAGCCCAATAAGTTATCCAATTTTGGGGCTCATCATCACCCCCCCGCTAAATGGGTTTCTCATCCTGTGAGCAACTAATCCAGCTCATCATCCTTGATTTCTTTGACTGCCTCTCTCATGCCTTACCATGGCTAATTCCTTTCTTGATTCCTTCAGTTGTTCTTCCAAGTGGCCTATGTCTACCACACCCTTGGATTTAGCAATCCTCGTCCAAGTATGAGTCCTAATCCTTTCTTCTTCCAGTGCAAGGAAAAGTGGCACCACAAATTTCTGGGGAATTATCTTCCTGGCTTCTAACAGTTTATAGTATGAGCCCAAGCTAGGCTGAGGGCTAGGTTCCAATATTTCCTCTGTCTTCTCTTCTGCCTGTGAGTGTTTGGCCGTCTTTTCCTCTAGTTTCTCGGTCTCCCTTAGCTTAGCTAGAGTTTCCTATAGATATTCCTCAGCTTCCTGTAGAGCTGTCTTTGAGTCCACCAGCCTAATTTTCTCTCTCCAGGTGGAAGTTTTTGGGCTTCCTCGTTCATAGGTGATGGACATCTTTTCAGGGGACTCTTATTTTGGCTTAGGTGTTGTGTCCTCAATGATGATTGGCACCTTTGATTGAGGTTGGGGTCTACCTGCTTTGATCTGTGTGCTCCTCCTTGCTTTAAAGTACATGGAGGTTTGCATTTTTCTCTTCCCTTTTTGTTTTGGAAATGTGCTTAAAGAGACAAGCATAGCTACTGCCTCTCTTGCCAATGTCTCAGGTGATTTATCCTCTTGCTATTATTTTACTCTGTTTCATTTAGAAGTCCCTGTGTCAATTGTTTCTGGTTGTGTTGCTGCTATTTCAGGATGTGTCTTTCCCTGTTGTTTGGACGTGCCTACTTTGGCTGTGACAGCTTTTATTTGGGGTTTTTCAGCCCTCTCTTCTCTAATCTACACTCTCTTTTCCCATGGTGTTTTTGTTGTTGTTTGCACCTTTGTTTTAGGCTCAGCAATCTAGCCCATTTCTCCTTTCTCTTTTTTTCCTTGCTGTGTTTGAATGTTCTACGTTCCTTAATTGTTTTTTTTCTCACCTTCTTCCGTGTGTTCCCCCTACTCACTGCTAGATGGGGTGATGTCTTCAGCCAAAACTCTGATATTGTCATCCCTAGACATGTTTCGGAAGATTTCCCATGATATGGGGATAGTGTAGGTGTGCAGGGCATCTTCCACTAATATCTTTTGATCCCATGATGGGAAAACTAGTCTGGAATCCCTTCATTCATTTTTGTACCACATTCAATTAGTGACTGAAGAAGAAAATAGGGAATGCTCAGTTTCATTGCTGGAGGTAAATCAATTCCATGTCTTAGTTCACACAGCAACCTGAAATGATAACCATAGATGATGCTGAATCTTCCTTCACAGGTAATGTACTTCATGATTTGGAAACTGACCTCACTCCAGAGAGGAGGCAAGCTAGCTCTCCTCACCCCGTTTTTGTCTTCTACAGGATGTTCCTCGGGTGGAAATAATGTTTTCTTAGCAACTTGGCCCAATGCCCTCTCTTCTTTGCTCCAAGAGAGCCCTAATGGTAGACCAGTAACTTGCCTGATGAGCTCAGGGGTAAGTTCTAGGGTAAAACCCCTAAAACTGATTGTGGCCTATATCTTTGATTGAGGACTTAGGGACATTAAAAATTCTTCAGATATCTCCTCGTCATGACCCTGGATTTTTTCAAAGAATGGCATCCAATTGGCTCGTGTGAAAAGGTTCACCACCTCAGGATGCTCATGCAATTGATGGAGTCTGAGGGTTATTTTCTTATGAATCCCCTTGGCATGGTGAGAGTGCTCCTTTTTTATGCTTTGGTCAGAAAAGGGAATGTTGTTTATGGTTTCCCGAGGACTCAAGGAAGAATTCCTCGGCTGTTCAATATCAATTAGCAACAATTCCCTGGTTTCAAGACTGTTGTGACTCAGCTATCTATTTATGAAAGGAAGAATTTTGTTTCTATAGACAAAGGACAAAGATCAAGCTTTATTCTCAGCACACATTCAGATATGCAAATTTAAAATTTTCATCCATAGGCTCGCCCTCACAGCTGCATATATCTTTCCTATAGGAGAATTTTAGAAACAAGACATGTGGAGGGGAATATTGATGCATAAAAAACTTGGAAACCCAGTGTAATACACAGGCAAATGCTTTTCTTTCAATTCACAGGCAAAATTTTCTCTGATTCCCCAATCTGATGCCATTCAATTCACCACCTTTTCAAAACATACCCTGCATAGAGGAGTTTTTTGAGCCTACCTTGTTTGGAGCTCCTAATTCAACGATGAAAAAAATCCTAGGCTTCCTTGCTCCGGAAAGCTATGCAGTTTCTCCTGTAGGACTCTTCCTATAGAAGACCCCCCATGGTTCCTGTAGAATGTCACTACACCTCTGAGTGAGCCCAATACGTGGGAGATTTTCAAAAACAGGTAGAAAATCCAATGGAGGACGACTGGTTAATAGTTATTGGGAAGCAGCAGATGCGTACTCTAGTCTAGGACGTTGCAAGTTCAAAATGACAGAAGGTGGTGTGAGTTTCAGCGAAGCATCTTTTAATTTCGGTGTGATTCATGGTGAGGGAATGAGGTGGCGAGACTAGACCGTTGATCCAACGTCATGGCCATAATTTCTCTGTGTATTTCTGACCGCCATCACCTCTCCTCTTCCATTAACCACCGCCACCACTACCAGTCCTGACGAGTTTTCCTTGAATGGACACTCCACACGTGTTGGCTACACATCTCGTTAGCAATTTTGAATGTAACTGGCTTGTTCGGATCTGACAAGGTTATGTAACTAGCTGAGGGTGGCCAGTTGACTGGCCACTGATTCCCTTTAATCCAAACCATTTCCATAGGCATGCAACTTTTGAAATATAGTATATGCTATTGAAAAATGAGTTTAGACACTTACCTGTGTGGTCACGGCCGTGTTATGCAGACTTCGGGTCTTAGGATCGCTCCTTCGTGTGTTGATGCTCCATGCATAGGTTTTGGAACCCGTTCCGTCATTCGTTGATGCTGCATGCACAGGTTTCAGAACCCGTTCCCTCGTTCGTTGATGCTGCATGCATAGGTTCACTTGGCTTTGGTTGTTGACGATATTTTCACATTCAAGATGAGCCCTTTGCATGTTTCCTCTGTCGTTTTCGGTTGTCCCTATCTCCAAAGTATGTTTTCCGGAGGGATCAGCTGCTACATGATTCCTGTAGGATGTCCTATATCTGCTTCTCCTCCTGGGATGCAAGCTAACAAGCAGGGTTATACTACTGATGAGGGATTTGGCTGATGAGGAGTCTAGATGGAAATTGACAGGTAAGGTGAACGAGACACTATTGCTTATTTTTCTACTAATAATTCTTGCTGGCAGTATGAAGGAAACATGGTTTTTTTGTGTGTGACTGTGCAGGAACAAATAACAGGATGGGTGCAACGGAGGTGCAAAGAGATGAAACAAGGTGACATATGGTGATGGATGGATATAGGGGTGCTCATAGACCTATCAGATAGATTCCAACTTTTATATTCTTTCCCAAGATCAATTATGGCCTGTCTGGAGGGTCTACAAGAACTTCCTATAGAAGCTACAAAACTTCCTGTAGAAGGCCCAAAACTTCCTGTAGAAGGTGAAATCATGACTCAAATGTGATCAAATCTTAGGAGAGGGGGGTGGTCATGGAGGAAGTGCTTGTGAGGTGTGCCTGCGGCCTGAAGCCAACCTCTGTCCTTGTTTTGTGCAACCCTGCAACCTGCAATTTTCAATAGAAATTATTAAATTTTTTATTTTTTAT
>APFE031518491.1:29718-97378 GCA_000404065.3 Pinus taeda | reverse complement strand
AACAACAGTGCTACCTTGTAGCTTGTACAGAGTTCCAATCTGAACTCCCCGCATCAATACCAGTGCTCCTTGAACCATGTTGCCGGTATCCTTCTTGAACACTATATTTACACCTCCATCATCCAACTTGCTTACAGAAATCAGATTTTTGGCCAACGCGGGAATATGCAGAACACTCGGAAGGGTTCTAGCCCTTCCACCTTGCAACTTCAACTTTACTTTTCCACGAACAATGATTCTAGCCTTCATATCATCTCCTAAGAAGACATCACCACCATCGTATTTCTCATACTCGCAGAACGACTCTCTACGGGGAGTGAAGTGAAAGGATGCACCTGAGTCAATTAACCATGCCTCATGATCTACATGTGTACTTGAAGAAGCTAAGTACACATCCCCACCTTCATCTGAGGTGGTTTTCACCTCTGCAAAAGGAGAATCATCAGATCCCTTTCCTTTATCAGGTGCTTTAGATTTACAATCCCTTCTGAAGTGCCCTTCCTTTCCGAATTTCTAGCACACCGCCTTTATAGGTTTTCTTGGAGATTTAGATCTCCCTCTAGATTTAGGTCTCCCACTCGATGACTTATTTTTGTTTTTGTTCTGGGACAAACCTTGTATAGGCAAGGCATCACCATTCTGGTTGTCCATATTTTTTCATCTCATCTTCTCCGTCAGCAAGGCTGAGACTATTTCATCAAACTGCAAAGCAGTTGCGTTGCTACCTATTGCAATAACCAGACTATCCCACCAATCTGGTAGAGAACACAACAAACTGATGCACTTATCTTCATCTGAAATTTTAATATCAACAGATGATAATTTACTTACCACAGTATTAAACGCATCCAGATGCTCTGTTACCAAGTCTCCATCTTTCATCCTGAGGTTATACAGCTTTTTCTGCAGGAATAGTTTATTCACCAGAGACTTAGATTGGTACAAAGTCCTTAAATTGTCCAACAGAGCCTTCGTCGTAGCTTCCCCTGATACATTCAGCAATACTAAATCTGAGACACACAATCATATTGTGCTGTTTAACTTTCAATCCAACTTCTTCCATTCTTCATCGGTCACTCCCGTTGGTTTAGTACCCGGATCTACCGCGATCCATTGATTTTTATCCACCAACAGATCCTCCATCTTGAGTTTCCACAACTCAAAACTCTAACCATTGAACTTCTCAATCTCTATCTTTCCGCTGTTCACCATCTTCTTTCACCACTAGAATCGATCTCATAGATCTCCCACTGAATAGGGTCTACCACAGGCCCGAGCAAAACCCCTCAGCAACAAAGGCGTCCCCTTGAAGCCAAAACAAATCTGATACCAAATGTAGGTTTTAACCCTGTACATAAATTACCTGCATATGAATTCTAAAACAAAGAAAATAAACAATGCGAGAGCATAACACATAAAACACATATGCACAGAGATTTTTCCCCTGGATCCCAAAACGGGGACTACCAGCTTGATTTTTAATTATATTCCTTTCAATGTTACAATACATATTTATACATGCCGAAGCATCCAATACCATGGACCAAAAAACCATCCCGTCCAAAACCATGGACTGAAAACCATAGGTAGGTTCGCCCAACCTAATATAAGGTCCAAAAAAAAATTTCTCGGGGAAGCGTAAAGGGGGGCTACCTGCCCCCCTCAAACCCCCTGGACAGAGGGGCTAGTCACCCCCCTCAAACCCCATGGACAGGGGGGGCTACCGCCCCCCCTCTAACACCCCAGTTCACTACATAGGTTAGTTGCAGAAAGAATATAACACAACCCAACACATGCACCCTCCTTTGGTTGAGGAAGTAGAGTGGTTCAGTGGCTCCCCCCGCCCCTTGGTACATGGATTTAAATCCGGGCAAGGTTGGGCATTGGTTTGTAGGATGGTCTTCCTCACAAACGAAACATACCTCTACCGAGTGTAATGGACACTCGTTCTTAGGATGCTTCCTTATGCATATGGGATAAAAGATGGCCAAAGCCCTCTCAGCTTCCTCTTTCTTCTGTTGGATTCTGAAAGTATCCAGTTGCATGGCAAGGGTCTATCTCATCTCACTTTTAAGGTCTTCCATTTGATTTGTAAACTCATGTTTGGAGAAGGTGGCACTGGCTGGAAGTGGATTCCCCCTACCTCTTTCCCGGGCTGCCCTAGAGTGGTTTCTAAACACAGTCTTTATTTCCTCATAAGATAGTTGGTAGATGTCTCTGCCAGCTAGCGAATGGAGGGTATCTAAAAGGTCTTCAGGGACTCCTCGGAGCAAAACCAACTTCACAAATTCAAGGTCAAGTGTGCACCTGGCCCTTTTATAACTAAGTTGGAACCTCTCTTCATAGGATTCTAAAGATTCATCACTTCCCATGGTCATCCGAAAGATTTCTTCCTTTGTTTCCTTTGACCTACAGTAGTCCCGGTATTTGTTGTTAAAGGCTTGCTGCATTTGAGCCCAAGTTGTGATACTATTTCTAGGTAACCCCACGAACTAGCGTAGGGCTACATCCTTGAGGGTAGAGGGAAAGAGTTTCAACTTTTTCTCGTCTTCTGCATAGTCATAAGTTCGATAAAGGACAACAAACTCAAACAAGAAGGTATCAGGGTCTTCAATGGTCAATCCATGAAAGTGAGGTAAGGATGAGGGACTTATGTTTTTCATTTTCGTGTCCCCATTGGTCTCTTGGATGGGGAAGGCACCCTCTATTCTCTCCTCATCTCCTATACCGTTTTTGCTTTCAGCCATAGTCTCAAGAGGAATGTTTTCTTTCTCTTCTTCTGTTATAGGATCTTCGTATATCTCTGGAGGTTCACCTATAGGTTCTTCTGGATCACTACTACCGAAGAAGAAAGAAGAGTGACTTAGTGATCTGGTGGGGGTTTTGGGTAAGAATTTACCGGTATTGTCTCTGTTCCTACGAGGCATAAAATGAAATGTTTTGGGTTGTTTTTTCTACTTGTGCCTGCAAAACTGAAATAGATTGAACTGCAACTAACTATAGTCTACCTTGCTGAAATGAAAATGCAGGATTGAAATGAAAGTAGGAAAGGACTAATCTATGTTACTGAAATGAAATTGCAGAAATGAAATGCTAAGCTACGTGTGCAGAATTGAAATTGCGGAATTGAAATGCTAATCTACACTTGCAGAATTGAAATTGTGGAATTGAAATGCTAATCTATGAAAGCGGGAAATATCTAATCTATGCTTGCTAAAATGAAATGAAAGCAGGAAATTTCTAATCTACTTTTTAAGAAATGAAATTGCAGAATGGAAATGAAATTAACTACTTAGCAGAAGGTTGTAGTAGAAAATAGAAGAAAAGTAGCAATCACAAATACTCTAACGCTTCCTCAGCAATGACTCAAAAAGGATGGTGGGCTCCAATATTGCAGCAATAATGCTGCAACTCCTGGTACTCCCTTCTTTACTTTTATCAACCCGGTAATTCATAACAAACTTGGAAGCGACAGTGCTATATGCACAAGTACTAGCTCTTACCACGACTGTCACTTGATCAACTGGCACAAGTCTGCTAGGAGCTTAAGACAACTTCTATGAGCTCTTAGAAGATGATTTTAATTGATGGATGAAAGCTAACTCAAGGGAGGCTAATCTATTTGCAGAAAGAAACTAAAAAGATGAAAGGAAATGCAAACCCTAGCAAACCCTAGTTTTACCAACTAGCCCTACTGCTGCAAGAAAAAGGATGAAAGCTACTGAAAGAGATGCCATTGATTCTTGGGAAGGTTAAGTGCATGTGTCTAAGCTACTTTTGAAGTGAAACCTGAAAAGAAACATCTTTTTGTACTTTTGAGTAATCTTGTAGAATTATTATGCATGTGTTTTAACTATTTTTACCTGTGTCAAGGTTGTTGATGAAAGGAGATGGAGTAGGCTCTTGGGGAAGGTTGGGAAGGTGAGAAGAGGGCCTAAGGGGTCCCTAGCACCCTTCCAAAGAGTTTCACAATGTTCGGATCTTATGAAACCACTTTCGTGAGCTTCTACAGGAAGTCTGCAGGGGTTCTATAGGATGTTTTGTAGCTTCTACAAGATGTTCCGAAAGGGAATTTTGAAGGGCTAATGGTGGAAGAAAGGTGGAGAAGTAGGATTGGAGGTTCAATGATGGTGTGAAGAGGCCTAGGACCTGGTGAATGAGGCAGAGGAGTGGTTAAGGCGATTGAGTTGTTCGAGGATAGAAGAAGTAACGTTGCACAAGAACGTAGGAATTAGGGCAAAATGAGAAAATGTGGCAAATGAGAGACAAGAATTTGAGATAGAGGACGGAGAAGGTTTCATTGAAGGAGCAAGGGTAGGCAAAGAGGTATCACATGTGCTCTGCACGTTATTTTCCAAAATGACCAAATGAAGACTAGGAAAACCAAGGATCTAACTACTTTAACCTAATTTGATCTAAATACTAGAAATCATGATCAACAGTAGTGTGTTGGAAGAAAATCAAGTAAGTCAACTATGAAAACCACACAAGAATGGATCCAAGCATGTAACCACAACTGGTACCAACTTTTGCATCTAAGAATCTAACGCTAGCAATTGCACGAAGAAGTAAGAACAGTGTTTTTATGGCAGCAAGGACACCTTGGTCTCAGCTCATGGTCCCAAGGAGGGAGAGGTGAGATCGGGGGTTGCTTGATAGCCATTTTCGAAGATCGTTTCTTTTACCAACCTATTAAATTGACCTAAAACATGAACAACTATTCCTATCATAAAAAATGGACTAAGTAACCAAGCAAGATTGTAATCTACTGGCAGAAATTATTCTATGAGTACAGCAAAAAACATATAACAATACACAGAGGAGGTCCTGGCGCTTGGGTTGGGCCCAACCATAAGAGATGCAGGCTCCTAAGAAGAAGCTCAGAACTAAAGCAAAATGAAACTGATCTCCATTACTCAGAAAATAACCATGTCATAAAAATGTTTACAGCAAAAGCTCCAAGATGAGCTGAAAACAGAGCAGCACTAGAGTGCAAAATACAAATGTTCAAAAAGTAACCTACAAAGGCTGGAAGCCTTCCTTCTTATACACTACGATGATCTCCAACAACCCTCCTTAACTCAAGGGGCTCGACTGCTCAAACTACCAGTAATCAGTCACTTTACACAAAACTGCTCAGCTGCCCTTGGGAATCATTTTTGGTGGCCTGCTAAACTCCGATCTGATGGTGGAGAGTTTGAGGAAGGGGCAATTTAGTGTAGGAGACACCCTTCCTACAAATCCTCACCCTTTTTCCCTCATGTTTGGCTGTCATCTGGCTCATAAATGCTTGGCCTTGGTCCAAAAGTTGTCCAAAAATCTGCAATAACAACTTGTTAGCCTTCTTGGTCAAGTGACTATTCTCATTCGTTCAATTAACATAAATATACTCAAAAGCATGCATAAAATATGAAAAATGGTGGATTGATGAAGAACAATTAGGCAAAATGAGCCCAATAAGTTACCCAATTTTGGGGCTCATCACTAATGATGTGCGATTCTATTGAATAAATGTTAGATGATGTAGCAAACATGTTTATGTAATTCCGG
The DNA here is from genome assembly GCA_000404065.3 of Pinus taeda. NCBI lineage: Eukaryota > Viridiplantae > Streptophyta > Pinopsida > Pinales > Pinaceae > Pinus > Pinus taeda. The sequence goes on along the minus strand of APFE031518491.1, from coordinate 91,828 downwards.
AAAGACTTTGATGAATTATCTAATGTTTATTAATAACACAAGATTATCTACATGAGCCCTAGTCTAGATTTGTACTTTGATGCACGTAAGTGGATAAACAGACTGTCAAGGGTCCGTAAAGACCGATCGTGGACCTTTTCGAAGGTCTGAAGGCTGTTTTAGTAGAGTTGCAATACCAAGCCCTAGGGGCTTATCAATCTGTGTGAAGGCATATATTAGGTGTGGAAAGACATCACACTTGTCTCTTAATGTATAAACTTGGCTCTTGCATCCCCCCATACTGCTTCAGGAGAGACTCCAACCTACGCTTCACAGGTTGTTTCCAAAAGGGTCAGTAGTGTAGGGATTTGTTGGTTGGCACAACTAACTCTGAACCTGGGTGAGGACCCCCTAAGCTAATAAATGGGTTTGTTGCCAAGACCTGGATCTTATTGAAGGAGATGTGTTATGTCGCATCACTAGAATCTGACGAAGAAATAAATTGAGAAGTGGCTAGATAGAAAAATTCACGAATTCGCAGCACAGGAAAATAAGAATGCGCACCTATCCAAAGAGTAGTGGTTGGATAGGTACTTGTATATGGAGATCCATGAAATTTTCTTCTACACCTTCCCAATTGAATAATATGAGTGGTTAGCTAAGTTGGAAAATGGTCAAGGGAGGTGGAAGCTTGATGGTCCAATAGTGTGGACTCCAGAACTGGTGCGACGTTTAGAGGCATCTGAGGAAAAAAGCATGCGGGTTGTTAATCACTGGCTTGATTGAATTATAGGAGGATTTTTTACCAAATTCACGGTTTATACCTTAGTTAGCTACAACGAAGTGGAGCGGCAGTTTTTCAAGGGACCATGAGGTAACTATCTAAGAACTTTGAATACCTAGATTAAGATTATGTTATGTGAAAAATGGGTTATGCCATTGCCTTGATGTTCGGAGCTATGTGAAGTGGAAAACTCTTTAGAGATCGAGAGAGATCAGCTCATGAATATAGCCCATTGATTGGACCTCCTTCTAGCAACAACAAGCGAGTGGTACAGACCTCACTGTGGAGTGTTGTCTAGCTAATAAGACAGGGTTTTTTATGGACAGATCATCCATCCACTCCACCTCTACCGCATACACCTTTGCCCACACCTCCACCACCACCACCATTGTTCAACATGTCGAACACAATGAAGTTGCCAATTTTCAAAGGTATAGTGAGTGAAGGCACAGATTAGTTCTGGTTTGTTGTGAATACTGTGTGGACAACGTAGCAAATTACTAATGACAATATAAAGAAGGCATAGTTGGTTACCGCTCTGCAGGATCGTGCACTGACATGGTATATTAAGTAATATTCTGATCATCCTGTGGCAACACTAGCAGAGACTAAGGTTGCTTTAAACAGAGAGTTTAGTAAGCCTAAGTATGACTCACAATCATTAGTTGGATTTAAGGAGATCATGATGAGGGTTGATGGGACACCTTGGGAGTTAGATCAAAGGCTGGAATGTGTAATTCGAGAAGCTAACATGCAACTCATAAATAGTTAGCATCGTGAGTGGTTCATAGCTTTGCTTCTGCCCCACCTAAAGATTTCTTTGTCGCAGCAGAATATAGGAACACGGGCATAAGCTCTAGAAATCACAATGAGGTTGCATGTGGCGCCTATGTAGGCTGCGACCTTGGGGGTACAACAAATTCACTCTCAGTTACAAAGTCTCTATTTGGAATTACAAAGCTTGAAAAAATACAAAGAGGCTAAGTTAGAGGTGTGCGTAGAAGTCTGGTGTCTGAAGTGTAAGAGATAGGGGCACGATAAACACCACTATCCCATATTTGAGAACTATGTCACAGGAGGGGGACCAATTCCCCTGAGGCGAGAAGCTCTAGCAGGACCAAGCGTTGGGGCTATGCTATGGTGAGCTATTTGTCAGGTTTTCGGAAAAAATGCCACAGATAATTGTTATTTGCTTCAAAAGTTCGTTCAAACGCCACAATAATTGTTCTGTGACTTCTGTAAATATGTGGGCCATGATGAGTGCCACTATCGCAACTATGAACTAATGATGGAAAGAACACATTTGTACTAAATGCAAGCAAAAACTAAACCTCTAGATCAGGGTGCAGGAGGAGTGTGTGGAGGTTATCAAGGAAGAGGACAAGGCTGCTGAGGAGGAGGACCTGGTAGAGGTCACGGACATGTTATTTTCTATAACTGTGGAACACCAAAGCACTATGCAAGGGAGTGTCAGAATCAAACATACCCATCATGTTAGTGTTGTAGCCAGTTTGATCACACTCTAGAAGAATTCCTGGTGTTGATAGCTAAGATGTAGGAGAAAAAGGAGCAGCCTCAGTAACCTACGTAGAACTTAGAGATGATGAGAGTTGAGCCCCACGAGGAGGATCAAAGGGTGAACATAGTTCTGAGAAGCAAGATAATGACTAGAGATGATAAGGGAAAACAAACTGAAGAGGATGGATGGGTCCGCAAGGCCCTAGAAAAGAAATTTGGTTTTGATTTGGTGTGCACTAAGGAAACTTTTATGGAAGCCAAGAAATGCTTCGTTGAGGCCTCCAACTCAAGAAGCCAAAGCAAAGTGTAAGAGACAAGCCTGCCTACAAAGGTTGATACCTCTATTCTTACCACGTTCTTAGAGACCTGCATGAAACTAATGTGCGATAGCGAAGCTATGAAATGCCTGCAGGAGTTAATAAACAAATGCAACGATAAAGAAAATGCCCCTGATGGACACCGCGTAGTTAGAAAAATTGGCAAACATAAGGCTAGGATAGGGCACGAGATGAGGCTCACCATGCAGATAGGATATTATGAGATGGACCAGGTTATCTTGGAACTAGGATCTGATGCAAAAATTTTGCCAAAACAAACATGGGAAAGAATGTGGAGACGTATGATGCAGTGGTCTCTGATTCAGCTCAGAATGGAAAGCGAGCAGAAGATAATCCCATAGGGGTGATTACATGGAGTAATTGTTGACATCGAAGGGGCGATCACGCTAGCTAATTTTGAAGTAATATATATCATTGATGATATTAATCCATACCCTGTGCTCCTTGGAATTTACTGGGCGATTGACATGAATGGGGTCATCAACTTGAAGAGGAGGACAATGTCATATGAAAAGAAATCATTTCGAGTTGTAGTTCCGTTGGACCCTATAGAAGGGGCATGCTACACTGAACCAGTCCATGATTATGAGGAAAGTGAAGATGACTTAGATCATATCTACAAAATAACCGTGCGAGATCAAGACTAGATCAACCCAACAATAGATAGACAGATTGCATGGGACCGGGAGAGTTCCTGTACCTTTGATTCAGATGAAGAGTTGGAGAATTGGCAAAATCGGCTCCATGAAGTATCTACTCTACGTTGTAACATGATGAAAAAATTGTTGCATCGCATTTCATTGAAGGTAAGAAAATTACCTTATTATGATGGTTTAACTCTTGTGGATAAGTTTTTGGATGCATTTGAGTGTGAAGTCTCTGAGCATCACCACTTCCAAGCGTTAGATTTGGCACTGCGCACTATGCTCGCACGATGATGGGGTACACACAAGGATAAATTTGATGGATGGCAGGATTGTAGAAGAATGATGAGGTTACAGTTTGGGTTACCTAATCTTTGATTGAGTAAGAACTATGATGGGAGGGATGATCAGCGTTGTCACCTAGCGAAATGGACTAAATCGTATGGAACGAAGATGCAGCTAAAGTGGGTACACTTTTTCTGCCATACTTTGGCCACAATTCCTATGAACTGGTATTTGGAAATAGATCTTCACCATGGAACCACAGAGTCAGATATATTGAGAGAAGGATTCTTGTTTACCTTCATCTTTGAGGATGGATTTGCAAGAATTGATGAAGCACTACAAGAAATCAAGGAGGATGATGATCCAAGAAATATTAACGTTCCAGAGGCAGAGGGGCATCGCGAAGTCAAAGGTCCGTAAATAGAAAACTCGGACACCACCGCATCATTGAAGACGAAGCAAGTCAACATCGGTACTAAAGGAAAATCAAAGTTTGCAAAAATTAGGGATTATGGGATGACACTATTGTGGATAAGGTTGCTGAGTTACTCCGCGAATATTAGGATATGTTCCCTACTAATTTTTCGGACTTGAAGGGAATAATAGGAGACTTGGGTTTATGAAAATCACTCTGAAACCGGACGTGCAGGCTGTTAAGCAACGGTCATATCGCCTGAATCCTAAGTACAAGGAAGAGGTTCGCTTAGAGTTGGATACGATGATGGACGCAGGCATCATAGAACCAATTGAAGATTCTGATTGCGTGAGCCCCATGGTGGTCCAAGAGAAGAAGAAGGGAGAGATAATGATTTGTGTAGATCTAGGGAAGCTCAATGATGCCTGTGTCCATGATCCATTTCTGACACCGTTTAATGATGAGGTATTAGACAATGTTGGAGGGAAGGAGGCCTACTCATTCACTAATGGGTTTTTTGGGTACCATCAGATTAAGATCGCGCCTGAGGATAGGAGAAAAAAAACCTTCGTGATGGAGTGGGGTTGTTTTCAATACACTATGATGCCGTTTGGACTCAAGAATGCACCTGCGATATTCTCTCGCGTAGTCATCACGATGTTCAAGGAGCTTATTCATAAGTTCTTGGAGGTGTTCTTTGATGACTAGATAGTGTTTGGACTAGTGAAGCACCATGTAACAAGTCTACCCTTGATGTTGGATACATGTCGCAAATACCAGATCACGTTGAATCTGAAGAAATGCATATTATGTGTCACCATTGGAATCTTGTTGGGTCATGTGGTGTGAAAGCAAGGGTTGAAGGTGGACCCTGCCAAGATTATGTTAATAGTGAATCTGGAGTCCCCAAGGAATGTAAAGTAGTGACACGTGACATTAGGACCTATGGGATATTATAGAAAAGTTATTAAAGCATATGCTCAGATTACCACGCCTATGGAGAAGCTGCAGAAAAAGGATGCAAAATTATGTAGGGATGAAGAATGTCAACGTGGATAACATGTATTGAAAGAAAATATGGTCACTATGGTGATCTTGGTATTCCTCGATTGGAAGAAGGAATTCCATGTACATGTCGATGCCTCTTTCATTGCGTTGGGTACAGTATTGACACATGTTGGTGAGGGAGAAATGGACCATCCTACAGTCTTTGTGAGAAGAATTACTCAACAAATGAGCATGAAGGATTGGCCATCATGTACACGCTGCAGAAGTTCATACACTATTTGTTGGGAGGGCACTTCAAGATGTACATGGATCATTCTACCTTGATATACCTAGTCAATAAGCCTACGTTGGGGCGGAAGATCTGCCGATGGTTACTGCTATTTTAGGAGTATGACTTTGAGGTCATTGTGAAGGCAGGGAGATTGAATGTAGGACCTGACCATTTGTCGCAGATTGAAATAGGAGAGGAGCCTACTAATTTGGAGGAACGATTGTTAGATGCACATCTCTTCGTGGTGCGCGTAACGAAAAATCATTTTGCAGATATTATTCACTTTTTGACTATGGGAATGGCACCAGAATGGTATACAAGTCAACAAACGAAGGAGCTGGTAGTGCATGCGACAAAATTTTCAGTAATTATGAGACATTTGTATAAGATGGGTGCAGATGAGATACTGCGAATGTATGTGCCTGATTTTGAGAGAAATAGCATTCTCGCTGAAGCTCATGGAGGGGCTGCGGGAGGACATTATGCAAGAAAAGAGACTGTACAAAAGGTTTTGCACACAGGTCTATGGTGGCCAACGTTGCATAAGGATTCTAAAGTGTATTGTAAGACATGCGATGCATGTCAGAGAATGGGAAGACCATTGCAAAGGGATGAATTCCCATTACAACCTCAAGTATCATTGCAACCATTTGAAAAATAGGTGATTGATTTTGTTGGGCAAATTCAACCCCCAGGAAAGAAGACAAGTACACACTACATCATCACCGCGACGGAGTATCTAACCAGATGGGTAGAGGCACAACTGTTTAAGGATTATACAGTGGCTACAATAGTAAAGTTTTTGTTTGAATATGTCTTAACTAGGTTTGGCTGCCTGAAAGTGTTAATGACCGACAAAGGTACATGCTTTCTAAATGAAATGATCAACGCGATGATAGAAGAATTCTAGGTCTACCATCAGAAGAGTACACCCTATCACCCACAGGAAAATGGAATTGTTGAGGCCTTCAACAAGATTTTGGAGAACGTGCAAACAAATATCTGCAACGCATAGAGAAATGAATAGGATGTGCATGTGCCTGCAGTACTGTGGGAATATACGACTACTTGCAAGAAGCTGACACGACAAACACCATTCAGATTGGTCTATGGTGTAGAAGTTGTGATCCTAATGGAGTATATCGTGCCTAGTCTACGCATAGCAGCTCTCACAGGTATGGTAGATTGTGAAGCCTTGAAGGAATGGCTCACATAGGTGATGGAGCTTGAAGAGGACTGATTCTTAGCTGGGTTCCATCAGCAAGTACAGAAGGAACGTGAAAACACCTGGCATGACCGTCACATCAAGCTTAACACATTCAAGGTAAATGATCTTGTCTAGTTATATGATAGCAAGTTCACTATGTTTTCGATGAAATTTTAGATGTGTTGGCTAGGGCCATATATTATCAAAGAAATTACCGATGGAGGTGCAGTTCAGCTCGTGAAGCGGAATGGAGAACTTTTTCCAAGAAGACTGAATGGGAGTCGATTGAAGCTGTATACATGGGATCCCGTGCAATGACTATATGGTGGTAGTACAGTCTTAGTGCTCCAAGCAGTTACAAGGGAGCGAGGACTATGCGACAGACGAGCTACATGGAAGATGCTACAGATATAGCCTATGAAGTTGCGTGAAGGAAGTTGCGCTATGGAGGGAGGTACCGCGCAGCACAACAGAAAAGTGATTGTTGGATTCATTGTTCATGATTAGAAAGCCAGAAGATGGTTAAGAGAAGTGGGCTGGCGGCATTTAAGGCCAAAAAGTTTGAAGATATTCCACCAAGACAACATTAATGGTTGAAATTTGGGGGGAATAGTCAAATTTGAATTAAAAAACCCCTATAAATTACACATGTTGGTCCAACAGAGAAAATTTTGCACCCTTAGAGTTTTTGTTGAGTTACATTGTTTGTTGCCTATGAACCACTCGTATCGGGAGGATTTAGTTGTGAGCCCTGTATTTGTGAAGTCGTCTAAGTTGAATCAGAAATTTATCCTTGAAAAGATGCTAAGACCAAGCCCTGCAGAGACTGTGAGTACTGGTGGTGACGTTGCTTCTGAGGGAGATACCCCAAAGGTGGTAAGTATAGAAGCCCTGAATCTTGTGCCTACAATGCTGAGGTGTCCTAGGCCAAAGCCTACCCCTACTAAAGAAACATAGAAACTGAAGAAGGATAAACAGAAGAAACCGGTTTCAGTGCGTGAATTTCCCAGGAAGCACTCCGCAGAACAAAAAAAAATGAAAGAAAAGCAGCCCAAGAAGGTCGTCGATCTAGAGGCGGAGGAAAGACAAGGGGGTGGAACCCATCATGAATTTTCCTAACTATATTCCTCTACACAAGGGGAAGGCGAAGGTCACCAAGGACCCAAACTCAGACAAATTCTCCATTTCTACACCCCTACTGCCTGAATAGGTTCCCTTTAAAGGTTCACGGCTTGCGTAAATCCCATTGCTAAAGATGGAAGATTGGGACCTCATAGCATTCTAGGTTTCCACACTTAGTAATAGCTAACTATATGAAGCACATCTACTATGTAGACTCAGGTGTTCCCATGCTAGAGACGATGGAATGGATCTGCAGTGTGGAAAATTCCAGATTGTTGAATCTATTGTGGGTGCCCCATTATCACCGCACCCCTATCAACACCATTTGTGTCCTCCAACTGCTCACTCTAGTGCACAATGGGTTCTTATGGCTAGGAGGGCCTATACCCATCACTGACATGCTCATCCACATGATCACACACCTGCCATATGAGGGATTGAATCCAGCCAAGGAGTTTGGCAGAAAGACAAGAGAAAAGGATTTCCAAGAAAGAATGTGTTATGCTCCTATACCAATAAGTGTCATATTTAATGATTGACTTGATGAGCTATGTAATATGTTCATACCTTTTCTTGTTGCAAAGGTTTTCCATATTTTCAAAAAATAAAAAAATTTAAAAAATTTAAAGATGGTATATCCTAAAAGAAAAATCAAATGGTAAAAAGAATAAGATGGTCAAAAAAGTGAAAGAAATGAACCCTAAACAAAAAATAGACCAAGAAAGTGTGCAAGTCTAAATGCCACTACTATTTCATTTTCTGTAATAAGAAATTGTGTGCAGCTGGTTAAACTTTTGCCACAATTTATGAAGAGTCAAACTATTTAACTTGGCTCATTCATTTTTCAATTTCATGTTGTAAAATAGAGAATAAATATCTAGCCAAATAGTGTAATATTGGCAGATAAGTAGATAGGTAGAGTAATTGAAAAGGAGCTCAAAATTGTAACACGAGCCCTTGGATGTAATAAGTGCAAACTTAGGTAGGCTTGCTATGTAAAGAAAAATAAGATTGATAAGGGTTTGCTAGTCTAAGTGCACGCAAATAAAGAAGAACAAATATCAGGCTAAAGTAGGTAGGGTAGGTAGATGGTGTTGCAGAATGATACTTGTGATGGATCATGTCTCTAAAGGTGTTAACTTTTATTTTTATCACAAGTGCAAGGTAGACATCATACTTGATGTAGCTCAAACAAGACACGGTCAAATAACTAACTCTCATTCACATTTTTCTCTAAAGATTTAACTAATTCCCCCTAAAGTATTAAGATCTTTGAAAATTAAAAGGGCTCAGAGCATTTCTTTGACTTTTGGAGGGACCAGACACTCGGCCCAATGATTTAAGAGCCTAAGTACTTAGAATCATCAAAAACCATTCATTTGATTTCATAAACACATTTCCTAAGTAAAAATCCTACTTTACTTAGGAAAATGCACCATATCACCTAAAAAACCCCTTTTTATCTTTAACCTAAGTTTAAATATATACATCAAATGTTTTAACTTGGGACTTTTCACTTCATAGTCATATTAACTGTTAACACACATAATATATAAATCCCGAAAAACATTCCCCTTCCTGTATTATTTAATTATACATAAATCCCCGACATTTTATATATCCTGCCCCAGGTTAATTATAACCATAAACACTCTTGAAAAGGGATTAACAGATTTATTAGAAATTCGTTAATAACCAAAGTTCCCTGCCCTGCACCAAAGGGATTAATTAACCATATTGGCTAATTAATAACCTCTCTATCCAATCGCATTCACCCCAATATAGTTAATTAGTTATTAATTATACTGAGCCCCCCCCACAGTAAATCCCCGCCATATCTCTTGCCCGTCCACCGTCCGATCATTCATTCACCATCCAATGGTCGACGCTGATATCACACCCCCCTGGTGACCACGCTTTAACTTGTGATCACCAGGTGGTTTTCCACTCGTACCTTCGCTACGCATCACATAGTCCATATGCTCGCTCACCCCCAGCTCAAAACTGCCCAACCCCAAAAGCGATGCGACTGCGTACCACTTACCACCCTCCACAAATGACAAAATGTCACATCCCTACTTGTTTCATCCACTCAATAAATCCAAAAAAACCCCGCCAACCTCAGTTTTGTTAAATAAAAGAACAAAATTTAATTTTCATTGTAATACGCTGCGACCCGTGCTCTCATGCAAAACAATGTCCAAGTTAACTATTCCAGCTTCCCAACCGCCACTTGATTAGAAAATCTACAGCAACACACTCCGTAGCCTATCATCCAACCTGCTAGTGTATTGTTTACTTCTTTAATACAAGTATTTATCCGGTCTACCCTGAAACCCTGTAATTTTAGTTTTCTACTAGAAATTCTACAAGAAAGGGGCCAAATTCAGTTTTAGACTGATCTGTGTTGCCATAAAGAGTTCCCAAACCTGTTGTTTGGTCTATTTTCTCACAGAAAGTCTAAATTCTATTTTGAATCCACGAGAACCAAAAATGGAAAACCCTATAGCCCTTAATGTCACACCCATGAACGCTCCTCACAGAGACTTAGATTATCTACCTCTAGCTGATAAATATTTTCAGATAAAAGACTTATCTGGTGATGGTAACCATCTTAAGATCTTCTGCCATATTAGAGATAGTTATCTGAATAAGTCTGACATTTTTGGACTATGTGAATTTAAACTTCCCATATATTTCCTCCCCTCAATCCATGTTTTCCAAGACATAAATCATCAATGCTGTGCTAATTATGATCCTAACCATATAGTTGTTATGTCCCCATACCAAACTGTCCTTTTTCCCATAACTACTAAATCCATCAATGAAATGTTGAAATTCCACTCCAGTCAGCCCCTCAGTCCTCTTTCCATGGGATACTTACTTGAAAAAGCATCTCAGCTGTCTTAATCAAAAGTGAGCCATATTGGTCAAACCTTCATGTTACCAAAGCACCAGCCCAAAGGTCCACCTTCTTATCTGCAAACTTTCTTCACTAAAACTGGAAGACTCATTGTTCATATGATATCCCTGATTATGGGATTTAGCTCAAGTGAATATGTTGATGATATCACCCTAGTTTTATTATCAATCTTTGCTCTAGGATAGCCCCCTGCTGTCAGATATGACTATGCCACTTATATTGCCAACAAAATCCATGATCAATTCCTAAATTTGAAAAGGGAAGGAGTTTTCAAATACACCTCTTACATATACCATCTTATGTTATATTATCAGTCAGATAACTTTCCTTTCCCTATCAAGAAACTTGACACTATGGAAATCCTAGGCAATCATCTTTTGGAGTTCAATCTTTCATAATACCTCTGAGTCCCCTTACACTTATAGTGAGTTCATTGATTTATTTGTACATCTAGCAACCACTATGTTGAGAGGAGTTTCCCCTCCTAGGATCAATGGTGACATAAAAAGAATTCTCCAACTTTCTAGGCAGTACAGGATAGGTGATTGGTACCTATATAAAAATCACACAGAAATCAGAATGTATGGGTGTGAACTTTGTCCTTTTAAGTTACCCAAGTATGTTCCCATTAGATTGTTTGCATTGGAGTATTTCAGGCAGATCATAAATGCAAATTTAGTCCATTTTTGTGGAGCAAAGAAGAAAGCTCAGCTAAGAATCAAGGACCAGCTAGGCCATTTTGTCATACACACTAGGGATGCATGGAGAGAAGCTGAATTTTTTTTAGAAGATCACATTAGACTGCGAAAGATTTTTAGGTGGGTGCCATATGGCCCCAACAGTTTTATATGTGACATAAGGACAAGAAATAGGCTATCCCCATATATTCATCACAGGATCCCTGAAATTGAGCAGTTTGCAAACTTGGATGAATGGATAGAGGGGACCCTAGTAGAAGAGGTTAGTGAGCAGGAAAATATGGAAAATACTATGAGAGATCTTTAGAAAACCATTGACTTGGATTCTTTTGGATAGGTACCATTCAAGCTGCCTCAAAAATCAGCAATTAGTGCATCCATTGCTGGAACTTCTCAACAGCCTCCATAGGAAGTCAACATACGAGCCACAAGAACATACAAGGGCAAGGAGATAGAGACCACAAAACAACCTACATTTACATATCAGCCTGGAATTTCCAAAGAACAGGGTCAAGTGCCAACTCCTCCAACTCAAACCAAAGCAACAAAAAGTCCAATTTTGCAAACTCCTCTAAATGAGGAAAGAAATAAAAAGAGGGAGAGGGAAACCACTATCCCCACCAGTGAACCTACAGGACAGCTTGGGACAAAGAGGCAAAGACTGAATCCTCTTTCAGAAGAGGAAATTATTGAAGAAACAATAGATAGTCAAAGAGCAGAAAGAGTAGTTAGCCAACAAACTTCCTCTTTAGGAGGATCATCCACTAGCTCATAGAGGTAGGAGCTAGAAAGACAACACAATGTAGAAGTATCATCCACCAGGCCACAAAGTAGAGAGGCCTTAGATATCAAGAAAACATTTACAGAAATAAAGGCTAGAAATGATCCAGTAAGATTTCAAATTCACAATCAGTATTTGAAAATTGCCCCCACAAAGCAGCAGATATTGATGTCATCCTATGACATTAAAGAGGGAAAAATGGTAATGAGTTACTTCAAGCCAAAGGTGCAACAACCCCAGTTAGCCAAAGATATTCATTCTATGGACCAGATTGAACTTCACAAGAAAACTGAAGAAGTGGTCTATTCCACACTGGCTGAAAAAAGAAATGATGGCCTACAAGCTACAAAATCCCTTGGACAATACAACTGCACAACTACACTTAGAGAAAGCCTCCTCCCTAACCAAGGATAACAGAATAAAATTATTAGAAGAAATCATCATTGGATTGGGACATGATCCCAAAGATGTAAAAGGTGTAGAAGCATTAATCAAGAAGAAAGAAGAAAACATTGTTGCCTTGAGAAGCAGCCAAAGCTGCCTCCTTCAAGGCATCCACAGACTGCTGAGGTTATAAAGCAGAAATCTAAAGAAGAGATGATGGATCTCCTCTTGAAACTCAATGAAATATTAAATGACACAGAGCAGGCATTAGAAACAGCATTGAAGGAAAGGCAGGGAGAGTCAACCTCTCAACCTCCTAATGTAATCCCCATAGTCTCAACAACAGTCCGTTCTACACTTGGAACAAAACTAGCTCCAAACATTCCAGCAACCACAACAGAGGTGGTCACAGGTACAACAACAACAAGTACAATACCAGGCAGAAGCGCAAATTTGAGCATAGAAGAGTTGATAAAAGCAATGGAAGACATGAGACTAAAAGTTTCAGAATTAAAACAGGTAAAAGAGCAGTCGGCTAAGGTAGAAATAAATTATGATATCTCCAAAATCAATGTTGTGGAAAAAACAAGGGAGATCAAAGCATTAGAAAACAAAGTGAAGTCATTAGAAAAGGATCTCACTTTTCATAAGCCTCTGGTAGAGATCAAGGAAATTTTGTGGGCCAACATCACTCAATCTATAAATGATGTTTGGTCATCCATCCAGGTGATCTTTGAGGAGATTGATTTAGTGAAAGGAGCACAAGGAGAAATTAAAAAAACAAGAGCTTTGTTAGGACAAATTCCAGAAGAAGCCAACTATCTTATACACTTTTTGAATAACAGAACTAAGGAACAACTGGAAGAACTTGGCATAGCTGACAGAACAGATACTATTTTAGAAATCAAAAGAGTGTTAACTAAGAAAAATTTGACGCAGAACTTAGAGAGAAGATGCCAAGATATGCAGGTGGAAATTAATTCTTTCATGGAGAAGTTTACTATTTTGCAGAATAAAGGGCTGCCAAGTCCCTTGGTGATTAATGACAAATTAATGAAGCACACAGATTATGTAGATAAATTGAATAAGTCTGTTAGCAATCAAGCTAGTTCATGAACGAGTGCTTTAGGAATAAAAACACTCCCCACTGGTCGAGTTCTCTATGACAGCTTAGAGAATTTATTCTATGTTGAGCATGAAATAAAGCACTTTTTCCCAATCCGCCCTACCTTTTTTAGATATACAAAAACTTATGAGACCCTAAGGAAACTTCAGAAACACAAATTGCGAGAGAAAAAATGGTGGGAAGACATGTTGGAAAATTTGTCAATTTATCCTCAGTAAATGTAAATTTTGGGCTATTTACCATAGTAAGATGAACAAAGATAAACAGGGGTCAAACAAGTCGAAGTGTATCAAAGCAAGTAAAGAGTATCAGTCAAAACAACGCAACCAACATAGAGTAACTAAATAAAACAACAGCAAGCCAAATAATAGGACCTGCCTCCAGCACACTAAGCAAGAAAAGGAACATCACAACATCAGTTTACCTTTCTCCTATCTTCAAGACTAGTTATCTCTATTTTCTTGTAAAATATGATTAGTCACCCTAGAATCTATCTCTCTCTATTATGAGATATTTTTTGTAAATTTTTTGCATAAATACCCCCTCAATTGGAGTATTGAGGGTGGATTCATATACATTGCTGTAATATTGGTTATTTTGGAATAAAGTGTTGTTGGACCAAAAATTTGTATGGCTTGCTGGATAAAGAATTGAGGCAAAGGACTTTTCACAGATTGCTTGAATCAAATACTAGATCAATAAGTTCTCTATACCCTATGTTTTAAAGTTTTCCTTGTTTCTTATATCATCTATGTTTCATATCTGAATGATAAACGAAAAATAGTAATTCGGAATAAGCTTGACTGCACTCTGTTTTTAATCGTTATTATTTTCTATGTTTTCTTCTGAATTAGAATAAACACTAAAAACATGATTGCTCCTATTTTCTATTTCGTTCCTTTTGATTATTACTTAAAGAATAGTTAACTGCTATTTATTAGTAATCAATTCAAGTTCACTTTCAAAAGGTTGAAGGATTCTTAATCACTCTTCACCCATTTTGAAACCGGTCCATTTATTCCAAGTCTTTGTTTGTTCCCTATTTGACCATATTTCTCTACAAAACCATCTTTTGTTAAGAAACCTAATCCAGTTAAGCCATCTTCTTTGACTCCATTAGCCCAATAGCCTAAAATTCTTAGTCTTACCCCTTTGCTATTGAATCTCACCACCCAAAGTCAAACAAAACTCGTAAACTTTGCAACTAGCATAATATCTTTCAAAACAAAGCTAAAACATAAAGTGAGAGTCCTCTCTAGATACAGATTGGCTAGAATATGTATCTAAAAGATTGGTTTATGGTTACCTCGACTCCCTTTCCCCTTCTTACAACTTCTGGGAAAAGTTGAGTGATAACATCGTGGTGACTCTGCTAGGGACTGAATAAATTGTTGTTACTATTGTTTACTTTATAAGCTACAGACGGGGCTTGAAGTTAGTCAGGTAGCCTTTGAAATGCTCTTGCTTTGCAATTGCAGAAGTAAAAGAATGTTGCTTCAGTCTATCTCCAGTCTAGTTTATAGATTGGACATTTGGTTTCAAATACTTGATCAGTTCTTCTTTTTAAATAAGTCTTTAAGAAAGTTCAAACCCTACATCTAAAACCTCTTAAAGAGAATGTTGAAGTTGTATTGTCAAACCCATTTTAAGAAAAAACCAAAAATATACCTAGAAACCTAGCTTTAGAAAGGATTCATTACACCAGATCTAATCCTAATCCAAATCCACCACCTGTGTTTGAAAATCCTAATCTAATTCCTAGGATTCTTAGGAGACAAGAGAGCCAAGAAAGTTCTACTAGTTCTCAGCCTCTATACAGATCAAGATCCTGTCCTGTGAAGTGGATTTACCTTGAGGATGAACCTTTTGATGAGTTTTTTGAAACCTCTTTATTTGTAACCTTTTCGGAATCTGGATTAGTCCACATAGTTCATGATCTGATATTTATTGAAAACTTGCAACTTGAAGTTGTTACCTCACATCTTGATAGACATTTGCATAAATCCATTCAATCAGAGCTTACCTCTGAAGGAACACCAAACCTTTCTATGATTACTACAACCTCTCCAAGTTCATTATCAACACCCCACATTTCCCAACCTCAAGTTACTCCTTCCATCCCTCCATCTACAACTCACATTCCCATTGTTATCCCTAACACACCAGTTGTCACATCTCTACCTACAACCATGGCAAATAGGTATACTCCTCTACACTTACCTGCCAATCTAGGGGCTATGCCCCAAGACTATCAGAGTAAAATCACTATTTTTGATGGTACTAGCACATACACAGCTCAACAACATACCAAAAAAATGACTGACTACTTTGAGATATATGAGATTGACGTTGATGATGTTAGAATGAGAGTATTTGTTCAAAGTTTGACTAGAGATGTTAAGACTTGGTTTAGAGCCCTCCTCGCAAACAATATTAATGACCTACAAGCTCTTTATCATACATTCTTGAATAGATGGGAAAATAAAAAAGATCTTCTCCACATTTTATCAGAATACGAAAACCTAAAAAGAGGTACACAAGAAACAGTGCAAGATTATTGCACTAGGTTCAATAAAGTTTATAATGCTATTCCTCAAAATCTTAGACCTCCTCCAGATTTGGCATTGATCAAATTCCCTTATGGATTTGATTCTGATATAGCATACCAACTGAGGGAAAGAGCTCCTCGAACCTTAGAAGAGATGCAATGTATAGCTGTCAGTGTTGAATCCAACTTGATATCTAAACGAGCTAGAGCCAGAGCTGAAAGGAGGATACCTTTGAAAGAAGAACCTCTAGCCTTTGAATAGAAATTAGATTCTATTATTAAATGAATAGATAGGCTTGGGGATAGAGTAGAAACAATCGAGAGAAAATCCCCTTGGGATGGTTAACCAAGCAATACTAGTAGAAATCCAAACTTCAGGAAGAATCAAAACCCTAACACTAGAAAGACTGGGTCTGACCAAAACATGAGGCCCCCATTCCAGGGAAATTATGCTGAAGCCTCAACTTCTGATGAACCACCTGAAGATACCCAAATCAATTTGATGAGACTCAACAATGAACAACAAGTTTCCTTGACCCAAGAGGATCAAGAAGCTCACATGCTTAAACAATTCCAAACTCAATCAAATGAATCATTTGACTTTAGGGAGGGATATGATACAGCCATTTATGAAGTCCATAAACAATATAATTTAAGGATCAGAATAATTGACGTTCCTGAAACCAAAAAATAGAAAGATACCAAGTAGTCTAACAAAAGTAAGATCAATACCCCCCTATACATATTCTTTCCAGAATAGATCCTAATCCAAATAACCCAATTATTGAAGATGTATCTAATAATCATCCAAATAACAGAAAATCTTCCACTTCTATTCAATCTAAAGGAAGTGTGGAAGAACCTCCAGAAGTTGATTTGGAAACAACTTCAGCCCATAACCCCACTCCTGAAAAGGAGAGAAACACAGAGAATACAACAGATAAAAAGAATTCAGTTGTTCGAAATACAAGAACTCAAACCAAAAAACCTTTTAATCTCGAGGTTGAAGTAGGCAAATTAAAAATAGTTGTTCTATTGTCTGAATTAGATAAACATGATGTCTACAGAAGCCAAATAAATAGATCACTCAAAATTTCTGTGAATGAATATTCAATAAATGTTTTGATGACCAGCCTGAATTGATTTTTTGCCCTGAAGTAAATGGAAAATCAGTAGATGGAGGAGTCCCTCCTTTCTATGTAAGTTTTAACATACATGATAAAATACTTCATATTGTCATGTTTGATTTTGGTGCTTCTCATAACTTAATGCCCAAATCTGTAATGGAGAAACTAGACCTAAACATCACTAGGCCATATAAAGACCTCTTTTCTTTTGATTCAATTCAGGTCAGATGTTTAGGTTTAATCAAAGACTTATGTGTATCACTCATTAAATACCCTGCTAAAACCATCTTAATGGACATAGTAGTAGCTGATATCCCACCAAAGTATGGCATGCTATTATCCAGATCTTGGGGTGGAAAGCTCCAAGGATCTCTACAATTGGACATGTCTTATGCTACTATTTCAGTATTTGGTAAACCTAAGAAACTATATAGAGAAACTTTAGTGAAATATGTGGTAAGTAGTCAAGAGAAACCCCAAAATTTCCCTATCTACTCAGTACACTCTGACATGGATTCTTTCATTCTCTACAATGCTGAAATTGATCCCTCAACTGAAGTAGAAGTTTTATCAGAAAAACCAAAGAAATTACAATGAAAAGTCTAGTGTTCAAATCCAAGAGATTTCTGAAATCAACGATACATCAGATACCCATGAGAAACCAAAAGAGACTAAAAAACTAAATCTACCTATTAAACAGATTCTTGAGACTCCTGATACTAATTATGAACATGAAATTATGTGGTATTTAGAATTTGATGGCTCAGTTAACAAGTTAGGAGCAGGAGCAGGATTTTGGTTGCACAATCTTGAAAATGATCATGCTGAAGGCCATGCCTACATATTAAACTTTAGGTGCACTAACGATATGGCAGAATATGAAGCTCTATTGCTAGGTCTTAAACTTGTTAAACAATTAGGGGCAATTAGGGTATCTGTCCTAGGAGATTCTGATTTAATCATTCAATAGATCAAAAGGAAGTTTCTCACAAATGATCCCAGATTAAGATCTTACAGAGGAACAATGATTGAGATTCTCAATACATTTATGGAAACTCAGCTCGCCAAAATCCTAAGACAACATAACTTGCAAGCTCATATCCTGGCAATGTTTGCTAGCACCTGTAAATTACCATTTGAACCAAATCATCAATTCACAACTGAGATTAGACATAGGCCAGCCATATTGGACAATGTAAAGAACTGGCAAGTGTTTGACAGTGATAATCAGATTAACAATTTTTTAACCCTAGAAGAAGATTTTTCTAGTATTAATATAGATATAGATACAGTTAGTGAGTTTAATCAAATAGATAAAATAGAAACATACATTTTAGTAAAGAGTGCAACTCAAATGCTTCACCCAACAAAATTTACCAACAAATAAATGTAGGATCTTAAAGAAATGGACATTGATGAAATTATTGAAGGAGAATCTGAAGTTATTATTTTGAAAGATAATCAGTTTCCTAAAGGATTAACTCCTTTGGAAGATCTCTTTGATTTCAATGATATTCCAAAGAAACCCAAGATGGAACCTCTAAAAGTTGACATTGAAGACTATAAATTGGGAACTAAATAAGATCCAAAAATGGTAAAATTATCCAAATCTTTACCCCCTAATCAAAAACTAAAATATGTTGAACTAATGAGAGAATTCCAAGATGTCTTTGCCTACAACTATGAAGACCTGAAATCTTATGATACCTCTATAATTCAACATATAATGCCTCTAAAGGAAAATAAAAAAATATTCAAACAAAAGCTCAGAATAATTAACCATGTACTGCTCCCTTTAATTGAAAAAGAAATCAAACGAATGTATAAAGCAATAATAATTGCTCCTATCAGGTTTTCAGAGTGGGTGTCTAATTTAGTACCTACTAGGAAGAAAACAAGAGAAATTAGATTATGTGTTGATTTAAGAAATGTAAATAAGGTTTCTTTGAAGGACAATTACCCTTTACCTAAGATGGATCATATTTTACAAAGGGTAGTAGGTGCCTCTAAAATTTCACTTTTGGAGGAGTTCTTAGGCTACAACCAGATTCCGGTACATCCTAATGACTAGGAAAAGACTAGTTTTACAACACCATGGGGAACATTCAAGTATGTCAAAATTCCATTTGGACTTAAGAATGCAGGGGCAACCTTCCAAAGAGCAATGGACATAGCTTTTGCAAACGAAATTCATGATTTTCTCGTTATATATCTAGATGACTTGACTGTTTTTTCTAAATTAGATCAGCAACATTTAGATCATCTAAAACAAGTATTTTTGAAATGCAGAAAATATGGTATTTCTTTAAATCCTAAAAAATCCTTGTTTGGTCTAGAGGAAGGCAAACTCTTGGGCCATATCATTTCCAAATATGGCATTAGAATTGATCCTACTAGAATAGAAGCCATTCTACAAATACCCCACCCTAGAAATGTCAAAGAACTTCAAGCTTTCCTAGGAAAAATTAACTTTTTGAGAAGATTTATATCTAACTTAACCGAATTAATTAGATTGCTTAATAATATATTGAAAAAGGATTCAAAGGTTAAATGGACAGTAGAATCCAAATAAGCATTTGAAGAAATTAAAATGGATTTGACTAGAACACTAGTCCTTACAAGTCCAAAGTTTGATAGAGACTTCATAATATTTTCATTTGCATCAGAACATACCATAACAGTGGTTTTACTGCAAAAGGATGATCAAGGATGTGAAAAACTCATAGCCTTCTTTAGTAAAACACTTAGGGATGCACCATTAAAATACAAAATCATGGAAAAACAAGTTTATTCACTTGTGAAAGCTATTAAAGACTTTAGAGTCTATATATTATACTCCCATGTAATAATCTATGTACCAAATGTTGTTGTCAAAGACATCTTGACCCAAGATGGAATTGAGGGAAAAAGAGGTAAATGGATAGCTATTATATTAGAGTATGATATTGAAATAAAACCTACAAAGCTTATAAAATGACGGGGATTGGCCAAACTCATGACTAAAACAAATTGTCAAGCCCTCGACATTAATGAAATAGATAATGAACAGGAGATGACGACTCCACAAATCAGCCAGGCCTTCTTAGATTCACATTGGTATGCTGATATAACTTATGTATTATTAAACCTACAGGCTACTCCAGGGTTATCTAGAACAAAGAAAATGTTTTTAAAGATGAAAGCTTCAAAATTTTGTATTTTATATAATGCTCTCTTTTGGAAAAATCATGAAGGCATTCTAGTGAATTGTTTAATAAAAGAAGAAGCTGACAAGGTTCACAAGGAATTTCATGTAGGGGACTGTGGTGGATACCTTTACTAAAAATCAACTATAGACAAAATCCTAAGGGCTGGATTTTATTGGCCAACCTTGTTCGCTGATGTAAAGAAATTTGTTACTACTTGCCATAAATGTCAAATTTTTTAAGGCAAGAGAAAACTATTACCTTTACCCCTAAGACCAATTTCCACTGAAAATCCCTTTCAACAATGGAGTCTGGACTTCATTGGAGAAATCCATCCTCCCTCTTTTGGCCAACATAAATGGATCCTAATTTCCATACACTATTTCACCAAATGGATAGAAGTTATTCCCTCTAGACAAGCCAATGACACAGTTATTATAGGATTCTTAGAAACCAACATATTGTCTAGATTTGGATGTCTTGAAAAGATCATAACTAATGATGTTGCTGCCTTCAAATCCCAGAAAATGATAAGTTCTGTAACAAATACCATATCAATTTAGGTCATTCCATAGCCTATTACCTTCAAGGTAATGGTATAGATGAGTCTTTCAACAAAAGCCTAATTAATATTATTAAGAAATTATTGAAAGAAAACAAGAAAAATTGGCATAAGAAACTTATTAATGCCCTATGGGCAGACAGACTCACTACAAAGAAATCTATTGGAACCAGTCCTTATGAATTAGTCTATCGCATGAAGGCTGTATTTCCTTCATCTTTAGGAGTTCCTGTGATGAAACTACTTCAGGAAGCTCAAGTGGAGCTCAATGATATTCAAAGGGGAATAAACCAGACCATCCATCTGCAGTAGACCAAAGAGGAAGTGTATCAAAGATCCCAAGTATTACAAGATAAACTTAAGAAAATATTTGACAAAATAACCAAGGAAAAAGATTTCTACCTTGGAGACAAAATTTTAAGATGGGATTCCAGGAGAGAGGATAAAGGAAAACATGGGAAGTTTGACTTCCTATGGAAAGGACCTTTTATTATCTAGGCCTTGCAAGGAAAGAACTTGGATGGTACAGAAACAGAAGAAGGGCCATTTAATAGTCAGATGCTAAAACATTACTTTGATCCAACTTTTTAATATATTCTTACTTTAACATGTACATACTATATCCTTGGTAATGTCACTGTTTGGATTAGATGGTAACTTGCTGGAGTTGAAACCCAAAGAGAAGGCCCTAAGCTTCAAAAGTGTTAGTATCATACGTATAATAAAGCAACCAGCAGAAGGAGATTTCAGAGCACAATCAAAGTCATTTAGAAGGCCATCTGACTTGTTGTTCTTGAATTTCCACTAGGAAAAGCCATCCCCAAGTGGAACCAATGTTATGCTCCTATACTAATAGGTGTCATATTTTATGATTGACTTGATGAGATATGTAATATGTTCATACATTTTCTTGTTGCAAAGGTTTTCCATTTTTTCAAAAAATCAAAAAATTTAAAAAATGTAAAGATGATATACCCTAAAAGAAAAATCAAAGGGTAAAAAGAATAAGATGGTAAAAAAAGTGACAGAAATGAACCCCAAACAAAAAATAGACAAGGAAAGTGTGCAAGTCTAAATGCCACTATTATTTCATTTTCTGTAATAAGCAATTGTGTGCAGCTTGTTAAACTTTTGCTACATTTTATGAAGAGTAAAACTATTTAAACTTGGCTCATTCATTTTTCAATTTCATGTTTTAAAATAGAGAATAAATATCTAGCCAAACAGTGTAATCTTTGCAGATAAGTAGATAGGTAGAGTAAATAAAAAGGAGCTCAATAGTGTAACCTGAGCCCTTGGATGTAATAAGTGCAGACTTAGGTATGCTTGCTATGTAAAGAAAAAGAAGATTGATAAGGGTTTGTCAGTCTAAGTGCACCCAAATAAAGGAGAACAAATGTCAGGCCAAAGTAGGTAGGGTAGGTAGATGGTGTTGCAGAATGATACTTGTGATGGATCATGTCTCCAAATGTGTTAACTTTTATTTTTATCACAAGTGCAAGGTATACATCATACTTGATGCAGCTCAAACAAGACAAGGTCAAATAACTAACTCCCATTCACATTTTTCCCTAAAGATTTCACTAATTCCCCCTAAAGTATTAAGATCTTTGAAAATTAAAGGGGCTTGGAGCATTTCTCTGACTTTTGGAGGGACTGGACCCTCAACCCAATGATTTAAGATCCTAAGTACTTAGAATCATCAAAAACCATTCATTTGATTTCATAAACTCATTTCCTAAGTAAAAATCCTACTTTATTTAGGAAAATGCACCATATCACCTAAAAAACCCCTTTTTATCTTTAGCCTAAGTTTAAATATATACATCAAATTTTTTAACTTGGCACTTTTCACTTCATAGTCATATTAACTGTTAACACACATAATATATAAATCGCGAATAACATTCCCCTTCCCGTATTATTTAATTATACATAAATTCCCATTATTTTATATATCCCGCCCCAGGTTAATTATAACCATAAACACTCTTCAAAGGGATTAACGGATTTATTAGAAATTCATTAATAACCAAAGTTCTCCGGCCCACACCAAAGGGATTACTTAACCCTCTTGGTTAATTAATAACCTATCTATCCAATCGCATTCACCCCGATATAGTAAATTAGTTACTAATTATACTGGGCCCCCCCTTGTAGTAAAACCCCGCCATATCTCTTACTCGCCCGCTGTCCGATCATTCATTCACCATCCAATGGTCAACACTGATATTGCACCCCCCTAGTGACCGTTCTTTAACTCGTGATCACCAGGCGATTTTTTGCCTATACCTCCACAACACGTCACGCAATCCATATGCTCACTTGCCCCTGGCCCAAAACCACCTAGCCCCAAAAGCGGTGTGACTGCGTACTGCTTACCACCCTCCACAAATGACAAAATGTCATATACTTGCTTGCATCATCCGCCCGATAAATCCAAAAAAGCCTCGCCGACCTCATTTTTGTTAAATAAACGAACAAAATGTCATTTTCACCGTAATACACTGGGACCCATGCTCCCATGAAAAACAACGTCCAAGTCAACTGTTCCAGCTTCCTAACCACCACCTAATCAGAAAATCTATAGCAACGCACTCTGCAGTCTATCATCCAACCTGCTAGTGTATTGTTTACTTCTTTAATATAGGTATTTATCCGATATACTGCGAAACCCTATAATTTCATTTTTCTACTAGAAATTCTACAAGAAAGGGGCCAAATTCAGTTTTAGACCGGTCTATGTTGCCATAAAGAGTTCCCAAACCTGCTGTTTGGTCTATTTTCTCACAGAAAGTCTAAATTCCATTTTGAATCCACAAGAACCAAAAATGGAAACCCCTATAGCCCTGAATGTCACACCCATGAATGCTCCTCACAAAGACTTAGATTATCTACCTCTAGCTGATAAAGATTTTCAGATAAAAGACTTATTTGGTGATGGTAACCATCTTAAAATATTCTGCCATATCAAAGATAGTTATCTGAATAAGTCTGAAATTTTTGGACTATGGAAATCTAACCTTCTCATTTATTTCCTCCCCTCAGTGCATGTTTTCCCCGACATAATTCATCAATGCTGTGTTAATTATGATCCTAACAATAGAGTTGTTATGTCCCCATTCCAAATTGTCATTTTTCCCATAATTGCTAAATCCATCTATGAAATGTTGCAATTCCACTCGAGTCAGCCCCTCACTCCTCATTCAATGGCATACTTACTTGAAAAAGCATCTCAACTATCCCAATCAGAAGTGACCCATATTGGTCAAACCATCATGTTACCAAAGCACTAGCCCAAAGGTCCACCTCCTTATCTGCAAACTTTCTTCACTGAAACTGGAAGACTCATTGTTGATATGATATCCCTAATTATGGGATTTAACTTCAGTGAATATGTTGATGATATCACCCTAGTTTTATTATCAATCTTTACTCCAGGACAACCCCCTGCTATTAGATATGACTATGCCACTTATATTGCCAACAAAATTTATGATCAATACCTGAATTTTGAAAGGGAAGGAGTTTTCAAATACACCTCTTTCATATACCATCTTATGTTATATTATCAGTCAGATAATTTTCCTTTCCCTATAAGGAAACTTGACACCAATGGAAATCCTAGGTCAGACATCTTTTCGAGTTCAATCTTTCATAATACCTCTGAGTCCCCTTACGCTTATAATGAGTTCATTGACTTATTTGTACAACTAGCAACCACTATGTTGATAAGAGTTTCCCCTCCTAGGATCAAGGGTGACATGAAGAGAATTCTCCATCTTTCTAAGGAGTATAAGATAGGTGACTGGTACCTATATAAAAATCACATAGAATGTATGGGTGTGAACTTTGTCCTTTTAAGTTACCCAAGTATGTTCCCATGAGATTGTTTGTATTGGAGTATTTCAGGTAGATCATAAATGCAGATTTAGTCCATTTTTGTGGTGCAAAGAAGAAAGCTCAGATAAGAATCAAGAACCAGCTAGGCCCTTTTGTCATACACACTAGGGATGCATGGACATAAGCTGAAATTTTTTTAGAAGATCACCTTAGACTATGAAAGAGTTTTAGGTGGGTGCCATATGACCCCAACAGTTTTATATGTGACAAAAGGACAAGAAACATGATATCCCCATATATTCATCATAGGATCCCTGAAATTGAGTAGTTTGCAAACTTGGATGAATGGATAGAGGGGACCCTAGTAGAAGAGGTTAGTGAGCAGGACAATATGGAAAATGCTATGAGAGATCTTCAGAAAAACCCTTGACCTAGATTCTTTTGGACAGGTACCATTCAATCTGCCTCAAAAATCAGTAATTAGTGCATCCATTGCTAGAACTTCTCAACGGCCTCCACAGGAAGTCAACATACCAGCCACAAGAACATCGAAGGGCAAGGAAATAGAGACCATAGAACAGTCTGGAATTTCCAAAGAACATGGTCAAGTGCCAACTCCTCCAACTCAAACCAAAGTAGCAGAAAGTCTAATTTTGCAAACTCTTCTAAATGAGGAAAGAAATAAGAAGAGGGAAATGAAACCACTACCCCCACCAGTGGACCTACAGGACAACCTGGGACAAAGAGGCAAATACAGAATCCTCTTTCAGAAGAGGAAATTATTGAAGAAACAACATATAGTCAAAGAGTAGAAAGGGTAGTTAGCCAGTAGA
Source organism: Pinus taeda (assembly GCA_000404065.3). Taxonomy (NCBI): domain Eukaryota; kingdom Viridiplantae; phylum Streptophyta; class Pinopsida; order Pinales; family Pinaceae; genus Pinus; species Pinus taeda. The sequence continues at coordinate 66,247 of APFE031518491.1, read as the reverse complement.
CTTCTCCTTTGGGAGGAACATCCACTAGCTCACAGAGGCAGGAGCTAGAAAGACAACACAGTGCAGAAGTATCATCCACCAAGACACAAAGTAGAGAGGCCTTAGATATCAAGAAAACATTTACAAAAATAAAGGCCAGAAATGATCCAGTAAAACTTCAAATTTACAATCAGTATTTGAAAAAGGCCCCCACAAACCAACAGAGATTGATGTCAGCTTATGACATTAAAGAGGGAAAAATGGTAATGAGTTACTTCAAACCAAAGGTGCAACAACCCCAGTGAGCAGCATATTACATCAGAACAAACTTGGAGGTCTTAGCCAAAGATATTCATCATATGGACCAGATTGAACTTCACAAGCAAACTGGAGAAATGGTCTATTCCACACAGTTGAAAAAGCAATGATGGCCCACAAGTTACAAAATTCATTAGACAATACAAATACACAACTACACTTGGAGATAGCCTCCACCCTGGCCAAGGATAACATAATAAAATTGTTAGAAGAAATCATCATTTGATTGGGACATGATCCCAAAGATGTAAAAGGTGTAGAAGCATTAATCAAGAAGAAAGAAGAAGACATTGTTGCCTTGAGGAAGTAGCTAAAGCTGCCTCCTTCAAGGCATCCATGAACTGTTGAGGTTATAAAGCAAAAATCTGAAAAAGAGATGATGGATCTCCTTTTGAAACTCAATGAAAGATTAAATGACACAGAGCAGGCATTAGAAAAAGCACTAAAGGAAAGGCAGGAAGATTCGACCTCTCAGCCTCCTGATGTAATCCCCATAATATCAACAACAGTCCCTTCTACACTTGGAACAACACTAGCTTCAAACATCCTAGCAGCCACAGCAGAGGTGGTCACAAGTACGACAAAAATAGGTACAACACCAGGCAGCAGCACCAATTTGAGCACAGAAGAGTTGATAAAATAAATGGAAGACATGAGACTACAAGTTTCAGAATTAAAACAGGTAAAAGAGCAGTTGGCTAAGTTAGAAAGAAATTATGATATCTCCAAAATCAATGTTGTGGAAAAAACAAGGGAGATCAAAGCATTAGAAACAAAGTGAAGACATTAGAAAAGGATGTCACTTTTGACAAGCCTCTAGCAGAGATCAAGAAAATTATATGGGCCAATATCACTCAATCTATAAATGATGTTTGGTCATCCATCCAGGTGATCTTTGAGTAGATTGATTTAGTGAAAGCAATACAAGGAGAAATTCAAAAAACAAGAGCTTTGTTAAGACAAATGCCAAAAGAAGCCAACCATCTTATACACTTTTTGAATAACATAACTAAGGAACAACTGGAAGAACTTGGCATAGCTTACAGAACAGATACTACTTTAGAAATCAAAAGAGTGTTAACTAAGAAAACTTTGATGTGCAACTTAGAGAGAAAATGCCAAGATATGCAGGTGGAAATTAATTCTTTCATGGAGAAGTTTACTATTTTGCAGAATAAAGGGTTGCCAAGTCCCTTGGTGATTAATGACAGATTAATGAAGCACATAGATTATGTAGATAAATTGAATAAGTCTGTTAACAATCAAGCTAGTTCATCAACAAGTGCTTCAGGAATAAAAGCACTCCCCACTGGCCGAGTTCTCTATGACAGCTTAGAGAACTTATTCTATGTTGAGCATGAAATAAATCACTTGTTCCCAATCCGGCTTACCTTTTTCAGATATACAGAAACTAATGAGACCCTAAGGAAACTTCAGAAACACAAATTTCCAGAGTAAAAATGGTGGGAAGAGATGTTGGAAATTTTGTAAATTTATCCTCAATGTAAATTTTATGCTATTTTCCATAGTAAGATGAAAAAATATAAACAGGGGTCAAATAGGTCGAAGTGTATCAGAGTAGGTAAAGAGTATCAGTCAAGACAAGGCAGCCGGCACAGAGTAACTAAAGAAGACAACAGTAAGCCAAATAATAGGACTTACCTCCAACACACTGAGCAAGAAAAAGAACATCACAACATCAGTTGACCTTTCTCCTATCTTCAACACTAGTTGTCTCTATTTTCTTGTAAAATATGATTAGTCACCCTAGAATCTATCTCACTCTGTTATGAGATATTTTTTGTTAAATTTTTGCATAAATACCCCCTCAATTGGAGTATTGAGGGTGGATTCATATACATTGTTGTAATATTGGTTATTTTGGAATAAAGTGTTGTTGGAACAAACTTTAGTATGGCTTGTTGGATAAAGAATTGAGGCAAAGGACTTTCCATAGATTTCTTGAATCAAATACCGAATCAATAAGTTCTATATACCCTGTGTTTTAAAGTTTTCCTTGTTTCTTATATCATCTATGTTTCATATCTGAATGATAAACGAAAAAGAGTAATTCGAAATAAGCTTGACTGCACTCTGTTTTTAATCGTGATTATTCTCTATGTTTTCTTCTGAATTAGAATAAATAGTGAAACCTTGATTTCTCTTGTTTTCTATTTCATTCCCTTTGATTATTACTTAAAGAATACTTAACTGCTCTTTATTAGTAATCAATTCAAGTTCCCTTTCAAAAGGTTGACGGATTCTTAATTACTCTTCACCCATTTTGAAACCATTCCATTTATTCCAAATCTTTGTTTGTTCCCTGTTTGACCATCTTGCTTTGCAAAACCATCATTTGTTAAGAAACCTAATCAAGTTAAGCCATTTTCTTTCACTCCATTAGCCCAATGGCCTAAACTTCTCAGCCTTACCCCTTTGCTATTGAATCTCACCACCCAAACACAAACAAAACTCATAAAATTCACATCTAGCCTAATATCTTTCAAAACAAAGCTAAAACTTAAAGAGAGAGCCCTCTCTGGATACAGATTGGCTAGAATCTGTATCTGAAAGATTGGTTTGTGGTTACCTTGGCCCCCTTTCCCCTTCTTATAACTTCTTGGAAACTGAGTGATAACAGAATGAAGAAGGAATTTGACCCCATGAAGAAGGCGCGAGGATACTCAATCACCTCCATAAATGACCTTGCACTGCAAATTTCCATGTAGATCTTAGTAGGGAAGGTAATGAGAAAGTTTCATGTAGATGAAGTTTTGGTGCCCGTGGTCTCCCTACCTGCACAGTACGCGAAGGGTGTGTAGTTCAACTAGTCTAGGTGCCTGTGCTAGGAATTCCTCGTGAAGTACCGTGAGGCCCAGGATGAGACAAATTCATTCCATTATGCTTGGTTGCTTCTCTCCATCTTTTTGGTTGCATGGGAGATGCCGGAGGATAGCTATTTTTCTCGACTTGAAGAAGGATTACCAGAGGCAACATAGTTCGCCTTCTTGTGGGTTACAAGGGACCCCACGTGGGTCACCTAAATAAAAATATTTTGGGTCTTAATGGAATCAAGCCTCCATGTGGCCATTAACCAGTGCCCAAGGTTGTCCTCAAACTTGTACACGCAGTTCTCAGCCTATGCTGCGTTCAAGTCTCACTTCCACCGAGAATACATTAAGGCGCGAAAGGATCCACAACAAAAATGGCATGACTTTCCATATTTGGTAACAAAGATAGATGTACAGGTGGTGATCGTGTGATGGTTAGCAGGGTGGCGTGCCCCCTTAGACTTAGATGTCGGAACCAATAAGGGTGTGGGAAGTTCAATAGCACAAAAAAGAAAGGAAGTAGCCAAGCATGCTACAGAACACTTGGCTGCACAGAGAAAGAAGGAAGTTGCAGAGAAGGATTGAATGGAGAAAGAGCATGCCGCTAAGGAGCAGGCTTAATAGGAGCAATGAGAATTTGAAAGAGGTGGCAAATGCCCTTTGCCAGAGATCGAGGAGGAAGAACAGTCTGAACAAGGTGGTGGAGGAGATGAGGGGCAGAGAACCATGTTTCGTCTAAAGAAGCGCAGATAAGAGAAGTGGGAAGGTCCCTGGAAAAAGAAAAAATCAGAAAAGTCATAGGGTGATCCCATGGTGTTAACGGAGGGTGATCTCAATGAGATCAGAGAAAAAATACGAGACACTATGACTAAAGTGTTGCAGCAGTTTGAGCAGCAGTATATGCACACGGTGGGGAGCGTCCAAAAGGATCTGCGCGAGCTATAGATCCAGGCTAACAGGATGTCGATGGGTGCAGGTCAGGCGATCACAACACAAGTAAGCATAGCCCTAGGAACGAGTCAAGCAACAGAATTGGTAAGGACCCTAGACCTTTGAACTGTTGCATTACCAGAAGGGTCCCTACACGCGGAGTTGGCCAATGATCGTATCATCATAGACACCCTTCAGAACATTGGGTTGAACATCATAGTGCTCCCCAATGATATCATTCACGTGCTACGTGTTGGGGTAATAGAGGAATTGAGATCTTGGGAGCAACGCGATTTCAATATTATCAGCGAATACAAGGTGAACAATGATTAGATGTTCACTAAAAAGACACTACCCTTGAAAGAAAAGAAGACGCTACATGCACAAAGTTCCTGACTAGAGTTTGCAGTTGTAGAGGCATGCAGAACAGTGCATGTGCTTCACATTCCCGAGGACGCACAGCCAGAAGCAAAGATCAGGAAGTTAGCCGCTAGTGTGCAAGAGGAAAAGGCAGAGGTTGGTCGAGTTAAATTCAAACTCAACATGAAAATAACTAAGCTGCAGTTAAAGTTGCAGCCCACGACTATGCCTGAGGTTAGGGAGCAATGCAGAGCTGCCATAAAATAAGGGATGACCACCTTGGATGTCGTAGTTGCTAACTGTTCAACATTATTTGAGAAGGAAATGGAGTTGGTGACAACTATGTAGGAAGACCCAAACCTGTAGATACTAAACACAAAGGTCAGGGAGCTGCAGAAGTAATATGATGAAGTCAGGGCAATGGCGCACTCCATTTCCCCAGCAGAGTGCCTAAATAAGTTGTAAGAGGGGAAGCAACTCCTCACGTAGGTAGAAGCAACACAGAAGAAGGAGGCCTTGCTTAAGGCCAAGCTAGGGCCTTGGTTAGACTAAGTTTACCAGGTCTTGACCAATATTCAAGAGAAGCTAATGGGCTTGCAGTAGACACAACAAACAATGAGGTTGGTCATAGAAGGACTAGCTACAAAGAAGCTCTTGGAGGAGATCAAACAGGAAGCCACTCAAAGCATTGCCAAAGTTGTTGTAGTTTAGGTGGAGCTAGGGGATCTTCACAGCAAGAGAATAGTGCCAACTAAGTCAGGTGAGGGTGAGTCATGATCTTTGTGTTGGGGGCCTATTGGAATGGGGTCCCCTGGGTCACTTTTTGGGTTAAAAACACAAGTTTTGATGTAATTGTTGGAAATGATGTAAAGTCTCTGTGATTTGTGGATGCAGAGTGTGTAGATGGTTAGCAGTCAAAGGGGTTTTAGCTCCTTGTTTATGTAAACGTTGAGGCAGTTTTGAGATCCACCCATGGTCCACGAACCATGGAATTGTATGTAAAAGGCTATAAATAGGAGTGTCTTAGAGAGTCTAAGGCATGTCATGTTGGAAAAATAAATGAAGTCTTGGAGGTCTTAGCATAGAGAAGTGGGTTAAATAGGAGAGAAAGGCTCTCCAACTAAGTGCGCAGAGGCCTGGGTAGAGTTCATAGCAGAGTGCGCAAACCCCTGCAGCTGAGTGCGCAAAGAAATTTTGAGTTTGTATTATGAACTAGAAATCATTAAAGAAGTTTCTTCTGGATAAATATTGTGTATTTCTATTTACTTCTATTTATAACTTATGTTGTTGATGAATAATATGTTTATGAAATGTCGATCTAATGATGCACGATCCTATTGAATAAATGTTATATGATGTACACAAGCATGTTTATGTAATTTCACGGAGACTTTGATGATTTATCTAATGTTTATTAACAACATAAGTTTATGTACGTGAGCCCTAGTCTAGAGTTGTTCTCTGATGCATGTAAGTGGATAAACAGACTGTTAAGGGTCCGCAAAGACCGATCATGGACCTTCACGAAGGTCTGAAGGCTTTTTTAGTAGATTTTTAGTACCAACCCTAGGGGCTTATCAATCTGTGCGAAGGCGGATCTCAGGCACTAAAAGAGATCACACTCATCTCTGGATGCAGAAACGTGGTTCTTGCATCCCCCCATACTGCTTCGGTGAGACTGCAACCTATGCTTCATAGGTTGTTTCTGAAAGGGCCAGTAGTGTAGGGATTTTTTAGTTGGTGCAACTAAGTCTGAACCTCGGTCACGACCCCCTAAGCCAACATAGAGTATCTAAATTGATCTCCTAAGGCAGAAATTCCTTCAAATTCTAGGTTACCCAACCATCATAGCTATAAAATTTTAGAGATTTATTACATATCCTACTATTATTATTATTCTCTACCAGAGACTACGACAACCATAGGACTCCCCCTGAGTTTGATATGCCATGCACATGCCATCCTTTTTGATTTGACATCAATGCTAGCTTGGTTGAAATCAATTCCAACACTCATGATGTCACCTTCCATCCTAACAATTCCAACTCTCCAAAAATCTCCCCCTTTGGTATTGATGGAAACAATTTCATTATATTAGCTCCCCTTGAAACCAAGCAAGGTTCGCTCCATCTCTACACTCCCCTTCTCATGAATAATCATTCCACAAAAAAAAATTTTCTCCCCTATGAAATTAATGGTAAAGGATGCACCCAATGAAAGAGACTCCCCTTGAAACTTTGTAGCATTCTCTTTAATTGATTCAACATGTTGAGTCGCTGCCAATAATCATTGAACTTGAGTAATTTGGATGTTGGAGAAACAACTATGATTTTTTCCTAAGATATTCAAAGTGTTCTTATGTAAGTGGCTTTGTGAATATATTTGCAAGTTTCTCATTATTGGCCACATATTCAAGTCAAACAAAATTAGCACAAACCTATTCTCTTAGAAAATGAAACTTAATTGGAATATTCTTGGTCGTAGAATGCATGAGAGGATTTTTATGGATGTTGATATCACTAGTGTTGTCAAACATAATTGGAATTAAATCATTCATCTCTACCTGAATGTCCTTTAAGGTCTGATTCATCCAATTTTTTTTGTGCAAAAGGTGGTTGCAGCAATGTACTCAGCTTCAGTCGTAGATAATGAGATTGAGTCTTTTCTTTATTGACCTAAGACACTAGAAAATCTCCCAAAAGGAATGTTTCTCTAAAGATGATTTTCCTATCATCAAGGTCTCTTTCCCAATCAGCATCAGTATAAGGTTTTAGCTTAAAATATTTACTTTTGGCATACCACAACCCATAGTCTGTTGTGCCTTGCAAGTATTTGAAAATCCTTTTACATCAATGATGGATTTCTCTATGGCTAGCTTGAAATCTGGATACCAAGCCTACTGCTTGTATTATGTCTAGTCTAGAAGTTGTGAGGTAAAACAAACTTCTAGTCATTGATCTATAGGTTGTTTGATTTACCAGAAGGGTATAATGCTCTTTACATAACTTATAGCCAATGACCATGGGGGTACTAACTCACTTTCATTCCTCCATCCCAAATTTCATTAGTGTTTATTTTAAATATTTGGATTGAGATGTGAATATTCCATTTTCATATTAATTTATCTACAACATGAGGAATAAAGATAACTCTCCTATCATAGACATCTCAAATTTGTTTTGCATTGACTCAGTGAATTGGTGCCCCATTTTTTCCAAATCACTACCAAAGATAATATCATATATGTAAACTACCACAACTAGCAAATGATAATTTTTAGATTTAATGTACAAGTTACTATCTACAATCCATCTATCAAAACCTTGTTCTGAAGGTGTTCATCCAACCTAGCATACCAATCTCTAGGGGCTTGTTTGAGCCCATACAGAGCCTTTTTTAATTTTCACAAATAATATTTGTTTTCTAATAGCATGAAACCTTATGGCTATTGTATATATACCTCCTCTTCTAGATCTCCATTGAGAAAGGTTGATTTCATATCCATTTTATATGCTATGATATTATTATGTCTGGAAAAAGAAATAAACATTTTGATGGTTTCTAATCCTACTACAAGTGCAAAGGTCTCTTCAAAGTCTATCCCTTCTATCTGAGCATACCCTTTGCAACTAGTATTTCTTTGTTCCTTATCACGTGGCCTTCCTCTTAGCTTATTTTTAAAGACCCATTTCGTGCCTATAATGTTTTTTTCTTTTGGTCTAGGGACAAGCTCCCAAGTATCATTTTTCTCGATTTGGTCCATTTCTTCATTCATTTCCTTCACTCATAACTTATCTTCACTTGCATGACTAATATTTTTGGGCTTAATTTGTGATAACAGAGTAATGTTTGTGCATATAAACACCCCTCCCACATCTACCCAGTTTCAATAGCCTACCAGGGTAAACATGAGAGGAGGAGCTACTATGACATGACTCAACCTCCTAGGTTCCAATAAGGAAGTGGGGCCAACAATGAAAGACAAAATAACAAGTCATAACATTCTACAGGGACTATAGGTCAGTCAAAGGCTAAGTAACCAACCTAGGTGGCCAAAACCTAAGCTGGACACATTATTCTATGACCTGGATCCCCAACTGCTCCCACGGCAAGCCCTCCATGTGGTTTGAAGTCTCCAACCATGTGCACAAACCTACATCCATTCGGTTGCAACCTAAAATTTCTAGTTCAGAGCATGTGGTCCCATATTTTGAGCCTAAATTCATGTTCAGCCTCCAAACCACCACCCAAAACTCAGTAAGACTTCTTAGAATCAATAATGACATGAAAAAATGCTAAACATACAAATTTGAAGGAATAACTTGATCTAAACTTCCTAGAATATGACAATCATTCCATCAAACATATGGCGAACATGTAATCTATAGGTCATGAATGAATATTTAAACATAGGGGCTAATACTTATCTGAGAATCGTCAAGAAGGTATAATTCCCTCACATAATAGCTACAATAAAATCTATTACCTCATGCATTCATTAACCATTCATCAACAAATCAAAACACATCAAGATTCATAGCCAATATACATCATATAAATAACATATAACCAGCAAATGAACACGATATACACCATGATAGAACAACCATCAAAGCCACATAAACTCAAGTACAAGTAATCATAATACAATAGGAAAGCTCTTATTAACATATGCAAAATCCAACCAAGTTAGGGACTTCCATGTACCACCTGACCATAGATTTGGTTGAACCAAATCTTTCTTTCAGCTAATCACCCACGCACCATATTCGAAGCATGAATGTGGGATCTCATGGAATAATCAAACAAAACCAAACCAACACTTCCAGAGGCTAAACCACCACAATGCTCAACCAGTGATTCCACCTCACTGTCATACATCACCAACACCAACCAGATCAGTCTCTATCCAATTTGTTCAAGGCTTCAATGAATTTTTCCCCACCGCAGCTCCAGTAACTAATAACTCAACCCACAGCCTTCTAGGGCTCCAAAGCATTTGTCCAACTCAGCTCTAGGACTAGTAAGTCAAGCCATAAATGGTTCCAGAGTGTTTGTCCAACCTAGGCTCCATGACTAGTAACTCAACCCAAATTTTTCTATGGCTCCAGAGTGTTTGTTCCAATCAATGGCTCCAAGAAATAGTAACTCAACCCACAACCATAAGGAACCTAAGCACCAATTAGAAACAACAAGTGTGAAAACCCACAACACCATGGTTATCCACAAAATGAAAGCTAGGAAAAAATTATTGTCAATTTAGGAAATCCTCCATGCCAATAACAGATCATAACCAGCGAATCGCATGCATATACAAAGCATGCCAAAACTAGCAAGGAAATCATACATGCAACTCGATACTTGAAAGTAAATATTGTTGTAGTTGTTGATCCCATTGTTCACTTGCACTTTCCTGCTTTCCTTTACCATCTTTCTCCAATCCAATGAAAATTGGAGTGCTCGAAGCATGCTCCAACAATGCTCCAATGTTTCTCTAAGTGTGCAAAAGAGAGAGACAAAGAGAGATCCAAAATTAAACTAAAAAAAGGGTTGAACTAAAAAATGTTGTGAACTAATCCTTAGAAGCCTTTATATCATCGAGGCCTCTATTTTCTTCATTTTCCCTTAATTTTCCTTCAACTTCCTCCTCATGCAATTATATGACCTTTCACCTTCCTTTTCTCCTATTTTCCATTATTTTCATAAATAAAATTCCAATTAATTTTACTTTATGTTTTCCAGTGCCTTTGCCAATTTCCATAGCCATTTATTAATCAACAATGATCCCCATCACTATGTTTTTGGCCAACATTTATCTTGGAATATGTGTCCCATGAACTTGGTCTTATTTTTATTTATTTACATAGGAAACCAACCAGGGGCCGTTACAAAACCCTCCCCTTGGGGGAACACCGTCCTCGGTGTCGACTGACATTTATAAACCAAAAAAACACATGTTTCCCATGGAGATTTGTAACACAACTTGATACAACATTTACATCATATCACACAACTGAAGGCATATCAAACATATCATGAACACCATATTGCTTATTGGAGCTTTATAACCCAGTTCGATGCAGTATTTACATACATATTCATATACATAGACATAACCAAAACACAATGATCTAGGAGGATCCTAAAAGGCTAAATTTTCAAATTCCTTTAAATTTAGTGAAACTAGTCTCAAATCGAAGAGCTCGTCATTCTAAATCCAACGGTGTAAATGAAACCTCAATCTGACATCGTATGAGGAAGTTATGGCCCACTGAAGTTTTTTGGAAACAACTAATTTTTTTGTAGGTATGACCCATAGGTGACACATGGCATGCTAGTGTCAGTAGTACATACGCTAACATCATTAGTATGGATGATGATGTCAATAGAGTGACATGCCCATATGGACGGAGCAGAGCCAACCATATGACAACACGTGGCAGGTGACGTCAACATGATGTCAGTAGCCCTATTAGTTGTACAAACCAATTAGAGAATACCACATGGTTCCAAGTCAAAATTGATGGTTTTTCTTAAGGAGGTGACATTTTTAACCTTTGCGGTAGTCAGCCTTGGTGAATTTGTCTGGTAACCCCCAAAAAAATCGACGAGAAAACAGGTCAGTTGGACTATTATATATATATATATAGATATAGATATATATATATATATATTATATATATATATATATATTAATATATTATATTATATATATATATATATATTATAGTATATATATATATATTATATATAATATATATATATATATATATATATATATTAAATCGGTCAGCGAGCAGCGAGCGGTCAGGCCCCATTGGCCAATGGCCAACAAACAATGTATATATTTATATTACCAGCGACAATTGTTGAACCCACCTAACGAGTCCACCGACACTAGTCCTTATTAAAAAAAAACAAAAACCCAAAATCGTTCCTCCACGGATTTGAACACGGGTCACCTAGATCCTAATCTAGTGCATTACCGTTGAACCGCAAGTGGCGGCCTTTGATAGGTCCACCCACCCACTGCTATTTAAGTGATGACTGTTAACGGGTGTGGGGGAGAAGGATGTGTGAAGACATGGTGAACCGACGAGAACCATTATTGTAGAACCTGACATGGAACCATGTGCGCATGAAAACCAAGGCAGAGAATATTCTTAGTATATTCTCATAAATATTCCTAGAATATTCCTATAGGGGAATCTTGCATGTAATATAAAATATTCCCTAGAGCTCCAGAGGCCACCTACACAGAACAAGGTTGAATTTATAGTAATTTTTCATGCTTTTTTGTCAGGAATCCAATTGTATAGTCTGTTTCTTCAGCAGAGGTCTAAATTTTTAGGCCATCCCCAGAAGTGGAGGTTTAAGGTGTCATTTTGTAATTTCATGTAATTTTATTTCGCTACCAACTAATTAAAGAGGCCTCCCCACATTGAGCAAGGCCTAGAGACTTAGCCCACATTGGGTGAAATCTGTTATCAAATTGTTTGTGCGCCTTTATTCTCATGGTTTCTTTTGATTTCTGCTTCTTTTATGTGTATGCTTCACTTGGTTACATGCTCTTTTAGATGCAATCATGTATGCATCCTTGAAGTAAAAGATCTCGAGCACACAACATCAAAACATATATCAAAGCACATTCGCTCAACCAAAAAATAGAGAATGATACATAGCCCACATTTGATCAGCCATCTCCCATGTAGCTTCATCAGGCCCAAATTCCTTCCATTGATTTAAGTTGCTCGATTTCTCGATTCAGGATCATGCGCATCTTTCACTGCAAAATGCACTCAGGTTCCAGCTAGAATTCTCCTTCTGGTTTTACCTGTAATACATACTAGTCAATCACATGATCAACATATTTCACATACTTCTTAAGCAATGACACGTGGAAAACATCATGTAATTTCATTGTCGAAGGCAATGCAAGTCGATAGGATATTGGTCCAATCCTATCAAGAATATTGAAAGGTTCGCATTACTAAGGTGCCAACTTGGCACATGATTAAATCCTTAAGTAGCTCTTCATGGGCTTGATGCACAAGTACACATGTTCCCTAACCTAAAACTCCTTAAACACCCTATGTTGATATGCATAACTCATATCTATCTTATGTTGCCTTTATATTCTTCTTGACAACCTACATTTCCTATTCCATCTATACCAACATATTTAGCCCTATCAATACCTTGTTCACTGGATCACTCCAACTGATAGGAGTATTAAAACTGCACCCATAAAGTTCCTCAAATGGACTCATCTTCAAAGATTCATGATAACCATTATTCTACACAAACTCCACTTATGGAAGAGACTCTTCCCACTTCCTTTGTTGATGCAAAACATACATTCTACACATGTCATCCATAATCCTGTCGACCCTCTCTATTTGTCCATCCATCTGTAGATGATGAGTTGTACTAAAATCCATCCCTATACACAATCCTGCAAACAACTCTTCCCAAAACTTGGAAGTGAACTTTCCATCTCTGTCTAGCACAATCTTCCACATTCTTAACTCTGGGAGAGGTCAGATCAGCCACACAGACGTCCATTAGAGTGCTGGCTTGGGTACCCTCCACCAACTCCTCTAATAACAACACACTTGGAGGTGGATTTTGAATCAAATTCTCAATTAGGTCATCCTCGGTTTGAGGACCTCCCCTGGTGGCTTCTACAGTGCACAATGGTGCAAACTAGACTTCATCCTCATCTCCCTCCTCCAAAATAGAGAGGTAAATCATGTTCTAACAAAGGTTGGGCAGGAGGATATAGGACTAGCTGTTTGGACATAGTCCCATTCTTGATGGTCATGCTCCCCACTCGACAACTGATGTAATCATCTGCAATGGCCAACCAAGGCCTTCCCAAAATGAGGGGGTATCCAGTGAGTTTTTCCTTTGGCTAAAGGAGCAAGAAGTTCGCAGGGTACTCCCAAGAATCAAGAGAGACTAGGACATCTTCCACAATCCCTTCGAGAGTCATGGTGGAGTGGTCTGCTAACTGCAGTACTGTCGAGGCCTTCTTAAGGAACTATGAAGGTTAAGTTTGAGCATAGTGTCCCTGGTCATCACATTAATGGTAGCCCCTAGATCAATCAAGGTGTGGGGAATGATGGTGCCATTGATGTGGAAATCAAATACAAGACTCCCAGGGTCCAAATATTTTGGACAGATTACTTGTCCCAACATCAAATCGGACAGTTGTCCTATGACATTGATAGTTGGGGCATCTCTCTTGCGCTTTCCTGCGTGCCTGAAACACTTCTCCTTAATCAATTTGTTGTAGATTGGTACATCTTTTATGACCTAGAGAAGTGGTACTTTTAAACACAACTGTTTAAGTTCTCCCAGAATTTCAATCTCCTTCGGGTTTGGTTGTGTGGTTACCGTTAGTCTCTCAGGAAAGGGTGGAATGACTTTGGTTCACTTTCCTATTTCTCTTCCTCATCCTCTGAAGAAGGTTGGCGATCTAGAAGGACCTTCCAAGATCATAGGTTGATCTCCTAAATTTCCACAACGTAGGTAGGGCATGTTGTCTCTCCAGTATATACTTGCTGGGCCTGTCTGTTATTGGGGTTCGGGTTCGGTTGAGCAGGAATCTGGGGTTGTCTTGGAGGAGTAGGAGGTAATGGTTGAGGTGGAGCAGGTGGTGGAGGTAAAATAGTGGGAGGAGAGTTGTATTGGGGCCTCCACCCCAGCTGAGGTGTATTCCACTGAGGTTTTGGTTGAACATGAGAGTGAAACAAATGAGCAGCGAGTTGAGTATGGTATTGAGATGGATAAAACCAAGGAGGAGGTGCAGACCAGGAAGGATGAGCAGGGGGCCCCCAAGAAGGTATATGAAAGGATTGGTTGGGGTGGTATTAATTTTTGGATGTCCCCTACATCCCCTGCTGGTAAGGTCTAGATCCATGTTGTAGGTTTTAACCCTGTATAGAAATTACCTGCATATGAATTCTAAAACAAAGAAAATAAACAATGTGAGAGAATAACACATAAAACACATATGCACAGAGATTTTTCCCCTCAATCCCAAAACTAGGACTAGCAGCTTGATTTTTCATTATATTCCTTTCAATGTTACAATACATATTTATACATGCCGAAGCATCCAATACCATGGACCGAAAAACCATCGCGTCCAAAACCATAGGTAGGTTCGCCCAACCTAATATAGGGTCCAAAAAAAAATTCTCGCGGCGCTGCCCCGCACCCCATAGAGGGAGGCTACGTGCCCCCCTCAAACCTCCTAGATAGGGGGGGATGCTGCCCTCCCGCTGTGCAATCGACACAACGAAGAGGGGGTTCCGCCCCCCCTCTAACCCCTCAGTTCACTATGTAGATTAGTCGTGGAAAGAATATAACACAACCCAACACATGCGCCCTCCTTTGGTTAAGGAAGTAGAGTGGTTCAGTGGCTCCCCCCGCCCCTTGGTACATGGCTTTAATTCCGGGCAAGGTTGGGCATTGGTTCGTAGGATGGTCTTCCTCACAAACAAAACATACCTCTACCAAGTGTAATGGACACTGGTTCTTAGGATGCTTCCTTATGCATCTGGGATAAAATATGGCCAAAGCCCTCTCAACTTCCTCCACAAGGGGCCACAAGAGAGATTAGTCATTTTTCCAGCCCTGAAACGCCCATTGTTTCTCTACACCAACAGAACTTCTTAGAGCTCATAGATTTTGTCAATGCATCTGTAGTATTCTTCAAAGTGTCCACCTTTACCAGCAACACCTTTTTGTCTTCTATCATATCCCTCACAAAGTGATACTGAACATCAATGTGCTTTGTCTTTGAATGATAAGCAGGTTCTTTGCCAAGAAAATTGCACTTTGGCTGTCACAGTCTATCCTTATAGCTCCTTGTACTAACCCCATACTTGAACACAATCTCTGCAACCAAACTGCTTCCTTGCTTGCATGAGTGGCTGCCATGTATTCTGCCTCTGTAGTTGATAGTGCGACTACAGATTGTTTCTTACTCATCCAACTGACTGCACCTCCAAATAGGTTAAACACATACCCACTTGTAGATCTTCTCTGATCCAGATCTCCAGCCCAGTCTGCATCAACAAAGCCATGAATATCCAACACTCTATCCAATCTTGGTATTCCTTGCTAGCGCAAACCATATGATAATCACCAATGCCAGACAAATACCTGAAAACCCACTTCATTGTTGTCTAGTGCTCCTTCCCTGGTTTTGAAATAAACCTTCTCAATACTCCTACTACATGTGCAATGTCTGGTCTAGTATAGACCATCACATACATTAGGCTACTGATTTCACTTGCATATGGAACACGGGACATGTTCTCTTCCTCTTCTTGTGTCTTGGGACACTGTTCAGCAGATAACTTTACACCTACATGAGTAGGAAACTTTATCGGTTTACTATCCTTCATATTAAACCTCTACAATATTGTCTCAACATACTTCCTCTGGTTTAACCAGAGCTTCCTCTTTGTTCGATCTCTTTTAATTTCCATGCCCAAAATATAGTTTGCAACACCAAGATATTTCATGAAGAATTTGGAGGACAAATGGGTCTTCAAATCCTGGATAATTTCTTTGTCGTTTCCAACCAGCAACATATCATACACATACAAAACCAGATAAATAACATGGTCACCAATTAATTTAAAATACACACAGTGATCTGCTTTACTTCTGGTGAAGCCATGTCCCCGTATAAATGTATCAAATTTTTGATACCACATCCTTGGTAACTGTTTTAACCCATACAGTAAAGCCTTTGGGTTGCTTCATGTATATCTCCTCTTCTAGATCCCTGTGAAGAAATGTTGTCTTCACATCCATCTGTTCTACCTCAAAATAAAAAACAGCAGCAACAGATAAAAGTAATCTAATAAAAGTTACCTTGGCAACAAGAGAAAAAATATCACCAAAATCAATTCTTGACACCTGGGAATAACCTTTTGCTACCAACCGAGCTTTGCATTTCTCCACCTTTCATGCTGCATTTGTCTTCTCCTTGAACACCCATTTGTTGCCAATGTGTTTCCTTCTAGCTAGCAACTCCACCAGATCCCAAGCCTCATTTTTTTTTTTTCTCAGTAAACAGTCTAACTATTGTATTATATGTACATAAAGGAGATTACAGACATTTGTAGCATGACTATGACACTGACTTCCATGGCCACCCTCGGCGCCATGGGTGCACCGACTTAACAGAAGGCTCCCATGCAGGGGTAGCGACTAACATAGTTCCTGAAGCCTCTGGAAGACTGAACGAGGCTCAAAACGTTTTCAAAAAGGACCAAAATAGGACTCAAACTAACCATTTGCATGCAATTCAACCAGCCCACGCAAGGGCGTCCTTCCCCAACCGATTGGGACTGAGTTAACCCGACTACCCGCTACATAGCATGACCAAAAATAACTAAGAATTTTGAAAAGAAACAGGGAAATAGACTGAATTCGAACCCAAACCAGGTAACCAACGTTTGACTTAATTCTGGACTGAGGCAGTGTGAGGTCGAGCGCTTCTGGAGCCTGCGCAGGGTGGCTACTCGTCCGCAGGAGGCTTCTCTTCTTCAATTGTGCACCAGCCATGACCTTCAGGGACACCCTCCCACATGGCTGCCCATTTGGTGCGCTCCTCGTCTGTGACTGTCGTTGTTCTGGAGGTGGAAGGGTCTGCCATGGAGGCTTTCCCCGAGGTGCCTTCCCCACTTGGGGGAGGCGGCAAGGGGTGTGCTTGTTCCGGGCCAGCATGGGGTGTGTCCTCTCCTCCTGGTGGCGCTTCCTCCCCTGCACCTTCCGGGACCTAGGTAAAGAGAACCGAGACGTGTGCACAGATGCTGTGTGGATTGCGCGAATTTCCGAGGGTAAAGACCACCGAACCGAACGCAGGGAGGGCAGGTCCCTCCTCACTAACCCCTCCAACCTCCGTGATTTGTCCTGCATGGAGAGGCGTAACCCCCGCCCGACGGTAGCAGTAACAGCAGCAGCAGTGGTGGTGCTCCCGCTCTGCACCACCACGTCCACGACCCCTATTCGAACCTCGTCCCGAACCTCTTCTGCTAGGCTGCCTATGATGCAATCGAGCCATGGCCAAATTCTTCTCTGCTGTGCTGTCTTGGGGCGGGTCGTGCAACTTCCTTGGAGCCTCAATTCGGCGTTTGCTCCGCCCAAGCACCACCACCACCTTCGTTGCCCCTTCCAATGGATTGGCTTCTCCTGCTTCTGAATTGCAGAGCTCAGAGTTCGCCGCCCGAACCTCTGAGTCTGGCTTCCCTCCTTCCGAAGAGCCTGCCAATGTCTTATGGCTCGCCTCCAAATCGAAATGATTATGGGACCAGAGGGCAGCCAGCGATGGCGCACACCTCTTCCCACTACCAATTTTCCCCTGCGAATTTTTCCAACAGCTAGCTGCAAGAACCGAAAGCCTTGGCCTGATGCCACCGTCGGCCTCATATTTATCAGCTCGCCATTGAATCGAGCGCCACCTTCGTCCCTCCATCCTGTCACCTTGCGCGGCATTAATGCCCTGAGCTCGCAGCAGCCGAAGTGAGTCGATGGCGGCTTCATTAACATGGCATTTATGTTGCATGGGGCATCACATGGGGCCCATGTGGCTCCACCCATGTACTCCCAGTGTCACCCACATCCGGGGGTTCAATGTCATTTTGAAGGAGCTCCTTGCATTCCCGAGTCTTTTGAGCGCTGGGAATGATGCTCAGGTTTCCAACTTGGAGAGGATGGTTGCTTTCAACCCCAATGTTGGCTAGTAGGTCAGCCACCTTATTCCCCTCTCTTCTGGTGTGATGGAAGGTGAGGGCTCTATGGTTGTGCAACTCTTGAGCAATGCTGTGTAATCGGGCTTCAAGCCGCCAACTGTCTGCTACTTTCCTAGTTTGAGAGCCATTTTGAATGCAGGTAACCATTCGAATGATGATCTGGGAGACTCCTTCTACTATGAGGGGTTGGATATTTTGACTTTTTGCTACCAGGAGTCCTTGCCAGAGACCTTCTAGCTCCACTGAGTTGTTGGTATCCCATCCAATATTGCCGAAGTAGACCTGTATGTCATTGCCTTTGTGGTTGCGAATGATGCCACCATAGCCTACTTTCCCTGGGTTTCCTTTAGAAGCTCCATCAAAATTGAGCTTGTAGGAGTTGGTGGGTGGGGCTGTCCATTTTCTGTCCTCCTTGTTATTGCTTCTTGATGCGCGCTGGGTGGTGGTTCCTTGGGGAAGTTCTAACTTCCAGTTGTCCAGGATGT
Source organism: Pinus taeda (assembly GCA_000404065.3). Taxonomy (NCBI): domain Eukaryota; kingdom Viridiplantae; phylum Streptophyta; class Pinopsida; order Pinales; family Pinaceae; genus Pinus; species Pinus taeda. The sequence goes on along the minus strand of APFE031518491.1, from coordinate 47,566 downwards.
TTTTCTCGTTGTCCTTTTTAGGGAGGTCTTCCTCAGTCCAAGGTTTCAGAAGCATGGTTTCTTTGAGGTTGCTATGCACTCTGTTCCAAACTTCTTCTGTGGGCACCCTTTGGTTTTTGAAGATCCGCCTGTTCCTTTCTTTCCATATGTTCCATACTATTATACCAGGGATATGGTTCCATAGATGGTTGAGGATCTCACAGTCATAGGAGCTTTTTGGCCAGTGTCGAATGGTGTCAATGATGTCCTCATGATCTTTGCACCGTCTTTGACATCTGAAACCTACTTGATTCCAAAGATGGTTGGCGATTGGGCAAGTGTCTAGGAGGTGCTGTAAGGTTTCTTCATTATTATTGCAATTGTGGCAAATTGAGGGCCCGTGGAAGTTGCGCCTTCTCAGCTTGTCCCAGGTGAGAATTTTTTTGTGTCCCACCAGCCAAAGGAAATGTGAAATTTTTGGCCAAGTTTTGAAACTCCATATTCGATCCCATAGAGGGTCCCGTCTGGTATTGGAATCTTCTATGAGACTATATGCTTCGGACGTGGAGTAGGTGCCTTTAGGGAGATATCCCCATCTGAGAATGTCTTCGCTGCTCATTGCTCTGATGCTTCTCTTTTTTAGCTCTTCTTCAAGTGCTATTGCTTCCTGTTCATTTGCATCTGTTGTTATTTGATTGTTGGGTAGCCATTGTCTGTATCCATTGACTGCTTCCTGCCCCCAGAATCTATGAACAGTTGCATGCTGCTGTTCCCGGCTATCCGGAATTATTCTTGGAGATAGAACATTTGATAGTTTCGGCTGCTGGTTCCATGCGTCCATCCAGAATCTGGCACTCTGTCCATCCCGTATTTCCCAGAAGCTGTGCTTCTGTATGAGCTGATGGTGTTGTTTGGCTGCATTCTAGATGAGTGAGCCATTGAGAGTGGGCTTGAATCTTATGAGATCTGTTTGTGGAATGTTATTGGTGTATTTGGCAGTCCAGATGTTGGTCCATAACTTGTCTGGATGTATTAACCATTGCCACCAGATTTTGGCATTCATGATGGCGTTACTTTTCTCTGGATCTCTGAGTCCTATGCCTCCTTTGCTTTTGGGCTTGCACACTGTGTCCCATTTCACTAGAGCCCATTTGCGATTGGTGGCAGAGCTTCCCCATAGAAAGTCCCTCTGAATGTTTCTCAATCTCTTCAGGACCCATTTTGGAGCTGCAAGAATGGAAAAGAGATAGAGAGGCATGGCTTGAAGGATGGATTTGATTAGCACCACACGACTAGCAAAATTGAGGGAGCGGTAGGTCCAAAGGCTGAGCTTAGATTCCAACTTACCTAGGAGGACACGCCAAGCAGGTTGCTTGATGACTGAGGCAGTGAGGGGAGCGCCCAGGTAGGTGGAGGGGAGGGTGGCTGCTTGGAAGCCCAAGATGCGAGTTATGGCAGATTTGACTGAGGGGGGCGTGTGAAAGAAAAAGATTTGAGATTTAGAGCTGTTGACATGAGTGCCTGAGGCTTCTGAGAAATCATTGAGCAGGGTTTTCAAATGGGAGGCTTCTTGGGCTGAAGGGTAGCCATAGAGCATGGTGTCGTCAACGAATTGCTGATGGGAGGAGGCTGGGGAGTTGTGGATGGAAATACCTTTAAGCTTATTGGAATGTAGAGCCTTTTTGATATGCCTGCCAAGACCTTCCGCCATGATAACAAAAAGGAAGGGGGAGAGGGGGTCCCCTTGCCGAATACCTCTGGACGGTTTAAAGGGGCGGGAGGGAAGCCCATTGACAAGAAGGGAAAAGTGAGAGGAGGAAATGAGACTCATAATCCATCGAACCCAAGAATGACAGAATCCAAAGGCTTTCAGCATGTGCTAGATATAGGACCAGCTGAGCTTATCGAAAGCTTTGGAGAGGTCAAGTTTGAGCAGCATCCCATCTTGCTTGGAGAGTTTGAGAGAATGAATGATTTCATGCGTGAGAATGATGCCATCCATAATTTGGCGTCCTTCAACATATCCTGATTGCTCCGGAGAGATGATCATGGGCAGAAGGGGTTTTAATCTGTTGGCAATGACCTTGGAGATGACTTTGTAGAGGACAATACAAAGGGAAATGGGTCTAAATTTCTCAGGAGTTATGGAATTCTCTTCTTTGGGGATGAGGGTGATGAATGTAGAATTGAGGGAAGGGAGCACCCAGCGCATGGCCCTGGATTCCTCGACTACAAGCCAAACCTCCTCTCTGATCATATCCCAAAAAGTATGAAAGAATGTAGTAGTGAATCCATTGGGACCGGGAGCTTTACCTTCCTTGAGCTGCGCCATCGCTTCATCGACTTCCCGGGCTTGAATTGGTTTCATGAGGATGTCATTATGCTGCTCGTTGATGAGTTTGGGGATATTACTTGTAATTTTTCCGATTGCCCTGAGACGATCCACCATTGGCTCTTGGTGCACCTGCTTAAAGTGATTGAGAAGGACCTTTTCTATTTGCTCATGCTCCTCGACTTTTGTCCCTTCTTGGTTGAGAATAAAGGGAATTTGATTGTGCATCCTCCTCTGCACAGTGGTTCTGTGGAAAAATTTGGTGTTACGCTCCCCTTCCTTTAGCCATCTTATCCGAGATTTTTGCCTCCAATAGATTTCCTCTTGCTTCCTTCTTTCTTCGAGCTGGCTGGTTATGCGTCGCTCTCTGTCCAGGGTGGCCTCTGTATGCCCTGCATTTATGATTTTCTGGTGTAGATCCTTCAGTTCCTGATTGAGCTCCCGTTGAGCATCAAATATGTTGCCGAAGGTCTCTAGATTCCATTGTTTTATGTGGCCTTTTATAAAGCGGAGCTTTTGCTGGAGCTGGAACATTTTCGTGCCTTCAGGAGGGAGAAAAGAGTTCCAGGTGTTTCTGATGAAGTCCTTGAATGCTGGATGCGTCAACCAGAATCCCTCAAATCTAAAGGGCCTTTTGGTTTTGTCCCCTGGCCTTTGCCAGTGGAGAGCTATTGGCCAGTGGTCCGAGCCTGAGTGAGCTAAGATTTCTGCAGTAAGGTCGCCCCCTAGGTGCACTGGATTGTCCGAAATTAGGAAGCGATCGAGTTTCGATGCTATCTCGTGCTTACCTCCTCTTCGATTGCTCCAGGTGAAGGTGCCATTGCAGAATGGCATGTCTATGAGGGAGGCACTTTGAATGAAGTCTTTGAAGTGTTCCACCTCCGGCTCCAGTCTTGATCTACCTCCTACTTTCTCCTCTAGTTTGGTGATCATGTTGAAGTCCCCTGCTGCAATCCAAAGTGGATGCTGCCTGTTTCTGCTAAGAGCGTCTATAGTGTCTAGGAGCATTTTTTTACTCCCAGCGTCCTGCAGAAAGTAGACGTTGGATAGATTTCCATGGATGTTGGATCCCAAAATGTGGAAGGCTGCCTGAATAAGGTGGTGAGAGGCGTGAAAGTCCGTGAGCGATATAGATTGTGCATTCCAGGCTATGGCTAGTCCTCCCGATGCTCCTGTTGCATCCACCACTACTGATTTGCATCCAGGCCATGCTTTTGAGAGAATGCTGCCCAGTCTGGCTCTGTTGCATTTCGTTTCTTGGAGAAAACACATCTGGGGTTTTTCCATTTGGATCATGTTTTTTAACATTCTAGATTTTCCTGGGCTATTGAGCCCTCTTACGTTCCATGATACGAGCTTCATAGTTAACTGTTTTGGGTGGGGCTGTAGTACTTCGTCAGCTTCGCGTATCTGCCTGAGTCTACCAGGATTTTCCCTATCTCTATTGTTCTTTGGAGATCTGTCTTCCTTCCTCTTTTCTTTGTATCCTTTGGTTTCAGATTGCTGCTCCAGGTGCCACCTGGTTGGATACCCAGCTGGTGCTGGTGGAACGCTCTGGAGATGACCACTTCCAGCTTGTCTATGTCAGAATCGGAGATCTTTTCATATGCTTTCTTCTGGCAGTGCAGTTCCAGTTCTATGATGTCCAGACCATGTAGATCTATGCTTTCTGGTTCTTCCTCCATGATTTGCGCCTGATTGGTTTCTTCTTGTGGAGTTTCCTCATTTTGTAGGGCGATCAGTTTGCCATCTATCTCCATTTCCTTGATAGATTCTTTTGGGTTAGCCTGGTGTCTGCTTAGGATAGTAGTCGGAATGGAGGGAGATTTGGATGATGAAGGGTGACTGCTGGGGGGGGGAGGGGTGGAAGAGGAGGGACGGGCTGAAGAATCGTTAGGAGAAGGGGGCAGATCTTCTGAGAGATTTCCAAGGGACTCATAGCTGTTCTTGGTGGCTTGATTTAGGGGTTTGGATGGCTGGGGTTTTGGCCCATTTTGGGGTTTTTTGTGCATGCGCTTTCTGTTCGTGACTTTGGTGAAGCCATCTTGCGAGGGGATGTCAGGGGTTTCAGGAGCACTTGTTTTGACATTGAGGGGGCAATCCCTGAAGACGTGCCCTATTACATGGCATCTCCTACATCTGAAAGGCACATGCTCATAATCGAGGGGTTGGATCCACTCCTCATCACGGTGGGCAAGAGTAACTGATTCAGGAAGAGCTTCATTTAGTCTAATAAACATGCAGATTCGAGCATAGGAAATGAACTTACGATTTCTTGTCTCCTCTGCCACTCTGATATACCGACCCACGCCATTGCCTATCTTCATCAGACATTTTTCTTCCCAATATTCATCCGGTAGTGAGTAGAGTCTGATCCAGACCGGTGCCCATGTTAGATCTTCTTTGTCAGGGTTGAACTTGGGTTTCCAATCTCTGAGGTATAGGCCTGCAGAGTTGAAGAAGTATGGTCCTCCTCCCAGGACTCTGTATTTGTCTTCCAAACAGTAGAATATGGCAGTAAAGAAGCCCTTCGCCCCTAGCTGGAGAGTGATATCTCCCTTTGGCTTTCATTTGGCTGCGATCCATCCTTTTAGGGCTCGTTCTGTTGGCCATAACCCTATGAACTTACCAATGATTGCATGGTCTTGCATGAACTCTATTCTGCTATCTATTACATCCCCTGGAAGTTCTATTCTTGGCCTTTCCTTGGCTACTGGGTGGCAGGTAGAGGAGGTTACCTTTGGGCTGTCCTCCTTTGGATCGCGTACCTCAGGCTGTTCATTGTTGCTGTTGTTTTGCTGATTTGCAGAGGCTATCAGATTAGGATCTAACGAACCGAAAATGACCTCATTATTCGTCTTACTTTGTGAGGGGGAGGGCTGTGATGCCCCCCCTGGGGGCGGACCCATGGCGAGTGACTGTTCCCTGACAGCACTGGAACTACGCAGAGGAGTCGGCGCAGCGAAAGGTCCCTTCTCGCAGAGCTGTCAGCGCCGTAGAGGGGATGTCCTCAGAACCCTAGCAAGGTCGCCAAAGTCCCCAGGCGTTCGTCGTCGATACATGCTATCCAATATACCCAAGCCTCATTTTTTAGCAAAGATGCCATTTCATAAAACATGGCCTCTTTCTAGAGTTTTCCATCCTCTGAATCTACTTCTTCCTTCACAGTTATGGGATCATCATTAGTAATAGATAAAGCAAAATTTGAACAGAAATCAGATGGACTATACCTTTCTAGCTGCCTTCTTTCTTGAACTGATCTTCTCACACCCAGAGTTTGTGGCTCTTCATCCTCTGATTCCTCCTCTGTTGTAAATTCTTATTCTTCCTCCTTTAGCTCAAACTCTATATTCTCAGGTTCCTTTGGTTGAAATTCATGTTTAATAACATCTTTCACCTCTCTGAACACCACATCTCAGCTATACACAACCTTCCTTGTTATTGGATTCCAAAACTTATAACCCTTTAAACCATCCTTATACCCAATAAATATGCACTTTTCAGATTTACTATCCAACTTTGTTCTTTTCTACTTGGAACATGTACATATGCATCACATCCAAATACCCTCAGATGTGAAAGATAGGGTTTCTTACTAGTCCATACCACTTGTAGAGTCTTATCCTCCAATGCTGATGAAGGTGATCTGTTGACCAAGTAACATGTTGTCTCCACCGCCTCTGTCCAGAATTCTTGTCCTAACCCGACACCACTGAGCATGCTTCTTGCCCTTTCTATCAACGTTTTTTTCATTCTTTCTACAACTCCATTTTGCTGAGGTGTATATGGAGTAGTCTTCTGTTGTACTATACCACACTTCTTACAGAATTCTTCAAATTCCTTATTGCAAAACTCTCCACCGTTATTTTTCCTTAGCACCTTTATCTTTTTCTCTGTCTAGTTTTCCACCAGAGCCTTAAATTCTTTAAACCTATCAAAGATTTCATATTTCTTCTTAAGGAAATATATCCTTGTATTCCTTGAGAAGTCATCTATAAATGATACATAGTACACAAACTTACGTGGTGACGGAACCTTCACAGGTCCAAATACATCATTGTGCACAAGCTCTAATATCTGTTTTGCCCTCTTACCACCAGAGGGGAAATTCACCCAATTCTTCTTCCCATATACACAACTTTCATAGAAATCAAAATCTAGAGAGCTATTACTCATACCTTCCACCATACATTTACCATGAAGTATTCGAAGGCCCTTAATCTGAACTCCCTGCATCAATAAAAGTGCTCCCCAAACCATCTTGCAAGTATCCTTCTTGAACACTATTTTTACACCTGCATCATCCAACTTTCTTATAGAAATCAGGTTTTTGGCCAATGCAAGAATATGCAGAACAATCGAAAGTGTTCTAACCCTTCCACCTTGAAACTTCAACTTTACTTTTCCACGACCAACGATTCTATCCTTCCTATCATCCCCTAAGAAGACATCACCACCATTGTATTTCTCATACTCACAGAACCACTCTCTATGGGGAGTGAAGTGAAAGGATGCACCTAAGTCAATCAACCATGCCTCTGAACTACGTGTGTACTTGAAGAAGCCAAGTACACATCCCCACCTTCATCTGAGGTGGTTTTTTCCTCTGCAGAAGGAGCATCATCAGATCCCTTTCCTTTATTAGGAGCTTGAGATTTACAGTCTCTTTTCTAGTGCCCTTTCTTTCCTTATTTCCAGTACACCACCTTTACAAGTTCTCCTGGAGATTTAGATCTCCCTCTAGATTTAGATCTCCCAATCAATGATTTAATTTTGTTTATGTTCTGGGACCATCCTCTTATAGACAAGGCATCACCATTTTGGATCTCCATATTTTTCTGTCTCATCTCCTCCATCAGCAAGGATGAAACTATTTCATCAAATTACAAGGTAGTTGCATTGCTACCTATTGAAATAACCAAAATATCCCACGAATTTGGTAGAGAACACAACAATATTAAATGCCTTTAGATGCTCTGTCACCGAGTCTCCATCTTTCACTCAGGTTATACAACTTTTTCCAGAGGAGTAGTTTATTCACCAGAGACTTAGATTGGAACAAAGTCCCTAACTTGTCCCACAAAGCCTTTGTTGTAGCTTCTCCTTATACATTAAGCAATATTGAATCCAAGATACACAATCGTATTGTGCTCTTTGCCTTCTGATCCAACTTCTTCCATTCTTCATCGGACACTCCCATTGGTTTAGTGCCCAGATCTACTATGATCCACTAATCTTTATCCACCAACAGATCCTCCATCTTGAGTTTCCACAACTCCAAAATCTGACCATTAAATTTCTCGATCTCTACCTTTCCACTGCTCGCCATCTTCTTTCACCACCATAATTGATCTCACAGATCTCCCACTGAATAGGGTCTACCACAAGCCTGAGCAAAACCCTTTAGCAACAAAGGCATCCCCTTGAAGCCAAAATAGCTTTGATACCAAATGTAGGTTTTAACCCTGTACAGAAATTACCTACATACAAATTCTAAAACACAGAAAATAATAATGTGAGAGCATAACACATAAATGACATAGACACAGAGATTTTCCCCTGGATCCCAAAACTAAGACTACCAGCTTGATTTTTCATTATGTTCCTTTCAATTTTACAATACATATCTATACATGTTGAAGCATCCAATACCATGGACCGAAAACCATCGTGTCCAAAACCATGTGCGAAAATCAGGCACAAAACCATAGTTAGGTCTACCTAACCTAACATAGGGTCCAAAACCAAAATTTTCTGGGGCGCTATCCTGGGCCCCATAGAGTGGGGTTACCTGCACCCTTCAAACCCCTTGTGACTCCCCCCGCTATGCAATCGGTGCAACGAAGGGGGGGCTCCACCCCCCTTCTAACGCCTCGGTTAACAACGTGGGCTAGTTGTGGAAAGAATATAACACAACCAAACATACCTGAATGTCATAGCCCTAACCATCTACATATGCCAATCCAACTTAGTGTGATACATATAACATCAAGGTATAGCTGCTATAACCCTAATCATCAAGCTAACTATCATATAACAATCATAAGTTATGTATCATGCTCATAAACATCATATAACCAAATCATGAAGCTAATTGTCATATAACAACAACAAGTTAACCTATAACATACTCATGAACAACATATAACATAATCATCAGGTTATCTGATACAAAACAACAATAGAAATTCATACAACCATAGATTACTATCATTCATGACTATTTGACACATGTGCATATAAGTACACTAATAAACTATCATATACTATGTATGTAACCATAAAATCAAATGACATGCACATAAACCTAATGTATATAACAATCCTTAACTTACATACCTGCACGCCCAACATACAAACTTGTATGACGACCTGCTCTTACCCCAAAGTCTAATGTCGCAATCTCATTATGATGATATGCATCTCCTACTTTATCTCAGCCAACATATTGGCATCATAACATACCAATATCACCTTGATGACCTAAATTGTATACCATGACTTCACAAGGCATGTTTGATCTACTATTCAGGCATAACTATAACCAATACCATACATGCATAGCAACTACATATAGACATATAACACATGAGTAAAAAACAATATACACATCATTCTAGATATAGTCCAGTCATCAATGCATGACCATATCAACTTCACAAACCATGACCTCATGCATGACAACAACCATTACTCCATTGTACACATTCCCACATGCAAATATGAACATGCATATGCAATGCCTAATCAACTACACATATGCATGAACGCATGTAATTTAGCATAAGTGATCAATTCTTGTAACCAACCTAAAATAATGATATATGTAGCCAAACACACAAGAATTAAACCAATCATACAAGGATGTAATCAAGCAACATACAACAATATGTAAACAATCACATACTTACGATGATGCTTTCCAAAAAATCAACATCAAATTCCTCATGAAAATATTACTACAACCATGATCAACATTAAGCAATGCAATAAACACATGGAATGAAAGTGTAAGAGACACACATGCAGCTGACATGAATGAATTACCAAGCACCTTCGCCCAAGGAGAGTGTAACCACACTCTAATACCAATATTTAACACCCTCCTCCCACATCCACCCATGTAACCATTCCAACCTAGGTAAACATGATATGAGAGGCTACTATGATGGGATTCAACCTCTTATGTGTCCTTAAGGAAATAGAATCGATTGAACATCCCACACAGTCATCAAACAACATTAGGAGACCCCTCAGGAGACAAGTTAGTAACTCAAACAACCTATCCATGAGTTCCACTATTGTTTGAGCAACTTAGGGCTAAGTAACACTCCCTAGACACTACCAAGGTGAGTTATAATGCTCCCCAGACACTTCCTAGGTGAGTTATAATGCTCCCCATACACTGCCTAGGTGAGTTAGTCTCTAGGGTAACACTCTACGGGCCAACAATCCCAAAAATTGAGCCATTTGTCTAACCCAAACTTCCCAGCCCAAAACTTGTTGCAACCTTCAAGAATCATTAAATACATGATAACAATGCTAATGAATCAAACTCAACCTCATGATTAGGCCTGAGCATCCCAACCTAGGACTGACATTTTGTCAAACACTTGGGATCAATACAACGTATAGGTCTAGGATACAAGGCAAAGGATAAATGATTGAAATAACTTATGAAACATCACCAGAAGGAAATTGGCCTGTTTGAAACTTATTTCAAGAACATTCAAGAAACTTTAATTCCTTAGAGCATATATCTGAAGTTATAGAGAACCAATATCTAAAAATTGAACAAATTATTTTCCAATATTTCACCTCAATAGGGTCAAAGTTTCATGTACTAAAACATCCCATAAAAAACTTTAAAGTTAAAATGTTGAATTGACCTGTTTGAGACTGGTTTCAGGAACATCTAGAAGCCTAACTTCGTTATAACATATCTCCAAAAATATAGCAAAACAAGATATGAAAGTTGATCCAGATGTTACCCAATATTTCTCCTAAATATTCTCAAAGGTTCACAATCTGAAACATTTTAGAAAATGAGTTATAGGGAATATTCCATGATGACCTATTTGAAGCAGTAAAACCCTTGGATCATGACCTTTGATACCGAATGTTATAAACCTTATGCCTTAAAAATTATGAGATACTAGTAATTAAAATCCTATGTAAAAGGGGGGGGGTGGGGGGGGGGCTACTTTTATAATGATTACAAGGTACAAGATAGTATTTGATGATCTTAATATTGGCTCTCCTTAGTGTGTATATATAGGAAAACAAAGGTGCAATTATACTAATATGGGACCATGTTGGGTTCTATCCCACATAACGTATAATAGTAGAAATGTAATAACTCAATATCTAGGGCTTGATAAGGGATTTTAGGGTTATCATGGGTCTTATATAATGCCTAATAGAGAGTATGTGAATCAGCCATTTAAATATTACCTTACTGAGTCAGGTATATCCTAGCATAGGTCGGTTCCTCATACTCCTCAACATAATTGTGCGGTTGAATGTAAGAATTGAACCTTATTTGAGATAGATTTATGTCTCTTACATGCCAAACAATTATCAATAAATTTTTGGTATAAAATTGTCTACTGTGTCTATTATCTAATAGATCTTGTTCTAGCGAGCTTTTAGTTGCATGACTGAAAACAAATGTTGGTGTGGTAACAATCCTTCATTTAGTCACCTTAAAACCTTCAGATTATTTCTTGGGCACATATCCCAACAATTGTAGAAATAATTTGGATTCCAATATTCATGATTTCATCGTGATGGGATATTCTAAAGAGTTGGGATCTTGTAAATTACTTGATCTTGTCAAGGAAATAATTACTATCAAGAGAAATGTGATATCTAATGAGAAGTCATCTAGCATTAAGTTATCAAATTCTTCTGGAAAATTTTACAATGACCCCCTTGATGTTGTCAAAGAGAATGGATCAACTGTTACTTTTTTCAATATTTTGACCAATCAATTCACTATTGTTCCTAAGTTTATCAATATTTATTCATCTTTGAATAAAATTGTAATTTCTCCTTATGTTCTTTTCTAAAACTTATATATATATCCCTTGATATCATGTTTATCTTAGTGAGCTATAATACTACAATTGAAGTTATTGGACTTGATGTTGGTGATGTTTCCTCAGGCTGATATACTCAAAGTTAGAAGCAACATTCCAATATTTTGTTTTTGTATCATGGTCATGAAACTTGTAACGCATAATCATATAGTGATGCATATGGGCCACCTGAATGGGAAAATTCTATGCTTACTAAGATGCATTTTATTTTGAAGAATCACACTTGGGAATTAGTTTCTCAATCTTAAAGGAAGAATGTTGTGAACTGTCACTGGGTATATAATACAAAATTCTCTTTTAAAGGTTGAGCATCATAAGTATTGTTTGGTTGTGAAAGGCTTCTCACTACAAGAAGGCATCAACTACATCAGAACATTTTCTCTTGTTGCAAATATGATTTTTTTTCAATTGATTATTTCCCTTGTTTCTCACTATCGATGGAAAATTCATCAGATGGGTGTTATGAGTGCCTTCCTTCATAGTTCCTTATCTAACAAAACATACATGAAGAAACCCCCTAGTTTTGTGACAAATTAAAATCTTGTATGTTGACCACAAAACCCATTGTATGATTTGTTAAAGTACCCCCCTCAAGTCTAGTACGCTAAGATTGATCGATTATTTCTCAATATTGGGTTAAAATATTGTGAATATGATCACACTATTTATGTCTTACATTGTTCTTCAATTCAATAGTTAATTTTTTATCACCTTTGAGATGATTGACCTTGTTCTTCTACATTTATTTCTTGGTCTCCAAGTTCAACCATTATTTGGTCATTTTCTCTCTAAAAAAAAATATGTATTCAACTTGTTGAAACACTTTAATATTGATGATTGTAAGCCATGTGCTACTCCTTTTCAATTGGGTGTCAATTTGAAAAAATAATGTCAAACCCTAAAGGTAGATGCCAACCTTTATCAGTAATTGGCTGGTAGACTTAATTATTTAATTTATGCTTGACATGTTATTTTGTTTTCTTGTTAGTGTAGTTTCTCAACCCATTCAACATCCACAATAAATTCAATAAAAAGATGAAAAAATTTGTTTTCTACATTAAGAGTACCTCTCATTTTTTACCACATACAATTGATATTAAGACTCATTGGTTGGTTTCATTGACATCAATTGGATAGGTGAGAATGATGACAAAAGATCCACTTTTGGCTATTTCATTTTCCTTAGTGTTAGACCATTGATTTGGTCATGCAAGAAACAACATGTAGTCCCTCTATTAGCTACAAAAGTAAAATATCATGGAGTTATAAATGTAGGGATAGAGGTAATTTGGATTTTTTAACTCTTGTGGGAGCTTGGGTTTCTTATTGAGACCTCAACTACTATCTATTTTGATAATCAGAGAGCAATTTAGGTTGTTTATAATACTATTACACATAGTTAGATGAAGCATGTTGAAATTCATGATCACTATTTACAATAATTGGTAGAAGATAATATTGTCACTCTTATATATTGTATAACTTATGATCAGCTTGCTGACATATTTACAAAGCCTTGGATTAAAGCCAAATCTATTATGCTACATGGTATGCTTGGGCTTTAGGAATATGCAATTACGGGGGGGTGGGGATGTCTTATAGACATAATTTCACCTCATAAACCTATATAACATTGTATTTATGGGGGATTGCTGGAACCTAATGTTATAATTGTTCATCACACAACTGGAGCTGAGATAAGTAGTTAAAGGATTTACTTACCATCAATGGTTAGTTAAGTTGAATACTAGTGAAGTAGTTAATTGAGTGCTCTTCAAGTTGATTGAGTGAAAAACTAGTAAAGAGATGGTGGTTATAGGAATCAATTGGAAAATAGAGTGAAATCAAGAAAGCAACTAGTAGATGAAGTATGATCCAACTAGAATGATTAACTAGTTGAAGAGAAAGTGTTGGACTTCCTAGAAATAGTTGGAATAATTAATGCTTGTTTATGAAAAAAAAATCTATAATTCAAGACATTTGGTTAGATTTGGATAAATATTGCACCATATGAGTCAAATATGTATCAATGGATAATGGATGTATATTGAATTATATTAATTCATTACAATGCATCGTAATGTTATGATCACAATGTGCTCTACTTAGGTGCTAAAATGGTGTCTTTAGATACTTCCCATCATATTGGAGTATTATTTCTCTCTCTCTTTTTTTTTTTTATATTATGTTACCTATTCTCTATTCTTAGGTTCTCCTTACTCTCATACATATTTAAGTAGGTTCCTTAAGTAATATGATCAAACTCGTGTTTTTTTTTCTTTTGGCACTAGTGTATGTTGATTTGACAAGTTAATGTAAGGAATATCTCACCAACATGAAAACTAAGGTTGATTGACTTACCCAAGCCATGCCACTAGAGAAGAAACTTGAGTCTGCCAATGCAATTGATTTCAAGAAACAAACTACCCTAAATTTCAGGATTTTTGAAGGGAAATATTCTCACCTATAAAGGGGGACTATTCCCTACTAATTATATAAGTTAAGGACTTCTGACCTCAAGAAGGCTAGTTCAAATTAGTCCAATTTTACTTTTCATTATACATATATATTCTCATCCAAGAATAACTTCATATTTTTAAAGAATGTATCCATTTTTTATATGATAATGTAAGGTTCATGTTTATATCATTTTTGGTGATTTCCCTAGGTTCTTGAGTTCCTTGGGAAGGGCCCACCCAAAGGTCTTCAAGTATTACTATGAATTTCAGTTTCTTCGTCTTATTTCATGTCTCTTTTAACTATTCATAAATTGCTAATATACATTTTCATGTCAACGTGCTTTTATTTTTCCTATAAGAAAGAGAAATCCTAGAGATAGTTACTTGATTGAAGCATATGGATGGTTAATGAGTTTTTCCTATACTTATTTAAGTGACATTCATGAGTGTCAAGAAATTTTATACTCTTTTGCAACTTTATTTGGTTAACTGAGTAGTTTCCTATAATAGCACATAGGTTCTCATATATTTGTGACTATTCCTATTAAACATCCCTGAGTCCTTCATTTAGGAATTTTCTCCTGATTAACTTGCATTTTGCTCATAACACCATCAAGTATAATTGGGCCTTGAGGTTCAATAGAAGAGAAACCAATAATTGGATAATGTTCCTTAAATTTTGTTATGAGTGTTTGTGTTTTCCTATACTCTGAATTCTATAACTTAGATTAATGATATTTTTGTTTGGGTAATATAATAATAGCAATATATTTTGCAATGTAATGATATCACTCCTCCTTATGTACAATATTTCCTATAAGTTAGATTAGCTTTGGTTTGTTACATAGGATTTCCTTGAATGATTTCCTTACAATTAGATTTTTAGTAAATAACCATGAATTGATTACCTTTATCTAAGCCATCATAGTAAAAGCAAGGGTGACATTAAACCTTTATTAGCTAGGATCACTAGTCTAATTAGATGCATCATAGAAAAAATAAACTATGGCTTGCATATATAGTGTATAAAACCTGTTAAGTTTGTATGAGCCCTAGTTTGATAATTAAGGTTGAAAGTTAAAAGGGGATAACATTATTCATATAATTCTAGAGGCCATCAATTGGGGTGTTGCAATCTCGTCACCCTTAAAGAAAAACCATCCTCATGGTTCACACCATTTTAGGTGTATTTATCCAATAGTAAGAGACCATTAATTGTGTATTTTATTTGTAGTATTGCACCATCCTAGGTGTTAGCACTTCGTAGTTTTCCTAGGATGGAGAGGAAACTGCAGAGGTAACCACAAATCACTTTAAAACTGGGATCTAGCCCTTCTAGCTTTAGAGAGGGCTCTCTCTGTACAAATGTTCAATTATTATCTTAGGTTTTAGGCTAGATATGAAGATCAAAGATAGGCTTTTTAATTTTGTGTTTACAAGGTGATGGAAAAGTCCATTAGGCATGGGAAGTTAATAAATGCACTATCGGCTGATCGGGTAAGTACCAAGAAGTCAATTTGAATGCCTCAGTTTTAGTTGGTTTATGGAGTTGATGTTGTTTTTCCTACTTCCTTAGGGCTTCCAGTGTTAAAATTATTGGAAGAAGCAAAGGTAGAAACAAATGATATGCATAGGAAAATCAATCAAATGGTACAATTTCAACGGACTGGAGAGGAGGTTTATAATAATACTCAACTGATCTAAGATAAGATCAAGAAGATTCATGATAGGAGGGTAAAAGAGGAATATTTTCACATTTATGATCTTATGTTGAAATGCGATGCAAGGAATGAAGAAAAGGGGAAACATGGAAAGTTTTGATAGTTTTTGGAAGGGGCCTTAGAAAATTGCAACCTTTCATGAAAAGAATGCCCTTTTGTTGAAAGACCTCATAGGAGAATTGATTGTTGGAGAGCCTGTTAAGGGAAGGAAAATAAAAAATTACTTAAATTAGGTCCAGCTGGTATTAGACATAGTCATTGTAAATATTATTTTCTGTTTTCAGGATTGCAAGTGTGGGTGGTTTCCATCAGAGGTTGAAGCTCAAAGTGAAGGTCCTCAGTCTCTTATGAGCTACTGTTGTGTTTAATAAATTTTTAGTCAGTCAAGGTCACGGTGAGTTGAATTTAGTCTTAGTTGATTAAGAGTCAAATAAGCACCAAATAGATAAGGCTACTAGCCTACGGTGTTACCCGAACCTCACAGGGAGGATGCCATCCCCATTGGAGCCACTCCTAGGGTCCTATAATATAATGATCAAGGTATGTTTGTCTAGCTATTTATTCTAAGGGATGTTGTAACTTATTTTTTACTTTAGTTGTTTTTATATTTTTGAAAGAAAAATAAAATAGAAAAGAAAAAATAAGAAAAGAAAGAAAGAAAGAAAAATAGGAAAAGAATATAAACAAAAACGATAAAGTAAAAACATATGAACAGATTAAAAATAAATGTCCCAAATAAAGTGTGTTAGTTTAAATACTGCACTAAACCAATTTATTGATATTGATCATTTTATTATTGGACGATTATTATTTAATTTGTAAATAAATCAATGGTTTGATGTTTTGTTTGTTTCAATAAAGTGATCGCAAAAATAAATGGACAAGATTGTCCTAGCCCGAAGCAACGATAGAGGAAAATTTCGAGACCCTACAACACTTTCGTAAGTTAACAGGGTGGGGTCTGAAAAGTGGCTTTTCAGAAACCATTAAACCATTTGTGGCAGCCCCACAATTAGTTTGGGGTTCCCTCCCACAAAATAGCTTACTGCCTAGCCCCCCACCCCCCTCCGAAAACAACTTTCCTGCTCCTACTCCTACTCCCACTCCATTCACACTCTGTCACTTGTAATTTTCCCTTCTTCCCGCACCATATAACAATTTTAACCATTAAATTCCCCAACAATTGTTATATGACCATTTAAATGCTTAATTCTTCCCGCCAACATCTAATTTCCCTAATGAGACGTGCCAAAATGGTTATTTTCCCGTTTAACCACCCATTCTCCAATTTTAAAAGCTACACATCTCCTTGCATACATTCCTTTCGCTAATCTTTTTCTTACTAGTGCAGGTTTAGTCTCAAAAATCACAAGCATGCCATCATCCTCCTACACCAATGTTGGGCTAATTTATAGAGTAAATTAACACAAGTATTTCATTATCAATCCAGGTTTGTAGAACTTATAAGCATTCCAAAATGTATGGATATCAACTATAATCAACTTTAGAAGATAAGTTATGGAAACTGAAGGAAATGCAATTAGAAACTAACTACAAGTTCATATTACAAATATAAAATTCAACTAAGTAATTTCTAATTTATTATGTAATAAGTAGGAAAAGTGGCTCCTAACCTAGGAGAACTAGATTTGTCCTTCTTCTAGAATACTACTTTATGAACATAAATAAAAAACCACTAATGGACAATAGCTTAAGATGCATAAGCAAATAATGGAAGAGGCTCCTAACTAAGGAGGTCCTTTCTTTTCTTCATTACAAATTCATTCATTATCAATGCCATTGTTATAAAACTAAAAATTCAGAAAATCACTTGAAAGCAAGAATGATGAATTTTAGTTTCTATTCATTAACCCAATAGAAGGAGGATTCGACTTGAACAATGGGTTGTCCCTTCATATAAAGATGATAAATAAACCAAGATTAATCAGAAAACATAATAAATCATCATACATCGAATCAAATAAACAAATATGAAGCAAAACTAGTTTATGAAAATCAAGCTAACTTAACCACAAAGTGTACTTAACTTGGAGTGGGGGCCCACCACCCTTTCCTTGCACACATGAAGAGCTACTGGAAATGTAGTCAATCATCCACACCATTGAACAACAAAATTAAGATATAATAGGTTCTTTAAATTAACTCAAAGTATTCAGAAGTCCCAATATGAAATTATACAAATTCTACACACATAAGCCTTAAATGTTTTAGGTTAAATAGAAAAATATGAAACAA
>APFE031518491.1:6856-20273 GCA_000404065.3 Pinus taeda | reverse complement strand
TATATATATTCTAGAATATGATGATACAATTTTTGGTGAAATCATGTCTTTTTGTTGTTCAAAATGCATTTTTGAATGCATTCAACACCCTGAAAAACCTTTTAGCACTAGGATTATGAGATTTCACAACCCAAACTTGTAATTCCAACAAATTCTTGCAATATTTTGGACAAAATTGACCAAAAAATATGTCCATAAAAGGACTGAAACATAGAAGAATTTGACTACAACATTTAATTGGCACAATCTAAAGATTCACATTTTGGAATTTTTTCATTGGAATCCAATGATACAATTTTTTGTGAGATCATGGGATTTTTTTGTTTAAAATGTGTTTTGAAATAAATGGATTCAACACTCTAAAAAATCCCTAGAGCACTTAGATTATTCATATCTCACAACTCAAATTTGCGATTCCAACAAATACTTGTCGAAATTTGGACAAAATTGATTGAAAAATATGCCAAGAAAGACCAAAATGTAGAAGAGTTAGACTATGGAATTTAATTGGTGCAATCTAACTATAATTCTACAATTTGGTTTATTTGTCTTAATCTAGTGATACAATCTTTTGTGCGATTGTGATTTTCTGTTGTTTAAAATGTGATTTCGAATGCCTAAATGGATTCAACACCGTGAAAAACCCGTGGATCACATGAATGATGAAGATTTCACAACTCAACCTTATGATTCCAACATATCCATGTCGTATTTTGGACAAAAATGACTAAAAATATGCCCAGAAAAGGACCAAAATGTACAAGATTTAGACTACAACATTCAATTGGCGCTATCTGACTAATTTATGTTTTGGATTTTTTCGCTAGAATTTGGTGATACTGTTTTGGGTGAGTTACGATTTTTTTTTGTTTAAAATTAGTTTTTTAATACGTAAATAGATTCAATGCCCTAAAAAATCCCTAAAGCACTCATATTATGAAAATTTCATAGTTCAAACTTGGGATTCAAACAAATCACTACCAAAATTTGGACAAAATTAAACGAAACATGCCTAGAAAAGGACCAAAACATTACACAGTTAGAATATGGCATTTAATTAGTGCAATCTAACTACTCTATCTTTTGGGGTTTTTCACAGCAATCTAGTGATACACTTTTTTGTGAGATCATGGTTTTTTGTAGTTCAAAATGCATCTTTGAATGCATAAATGAATCCAACACCCTGAAAATCCCTATAGCACTATTTCACAACTGAAGCTTGTGATTCCAACAAATTCCTATCGGATTTTAGACAAAATTGACTAAAAAATATGCCCAGAAAGGACCAAGACATAGAAGATTTAGACTACGACATTCAAATGATCCAATCTAACTATTCTATGTATTGGCCTTTTTGACAGTTATTTGATGATACAAATTTTAGTGAGATTGTGATTTTTGGTTGTTTAAAATGTGTTTTTGATTGCATAAATGGATTCAACACCTTAAAAATTCCCTAGAACACTTGGATTATGTAGATTCCATAGCTCAAACTTGTGATTCCAACAAATCCTTGCCATATTTTACACAAAATTGGCCAAAAAAATGGTCCAAAAAAGGATTAAAACATAGAAGTGTTAAACTACGACATTTAATTGGCACAATTTAACTATATTATGTTTTGTTTTTTTTCGCCATAATCTAGTAATAAAATTTTTGGTGAGATCATGGTTTTGCAATTTTAGATGCATAAATAGATTCAACATCCCGAAAACCCCCTAGATCACTCGGATTATGAAGATTTCATACCTCAAACTTGTGATTCCAACAAATCCTTGTCAGATTTTGGACATAACTGAGTAAAAAATATGCTCTCAGATGACCAAAACTTAGAAGAGAAACTATTACATTCAACTGGTACAATCTAACTATTCTACATTTTAACCTTCTTCGATGGAATCTACTAATAAATTTTTTTGTGAGATCGTGGTTTTTTATTGTTTAAAATATTTTCTTGAATGAATAAGTGGATTAAAACACCCTTAAAAGCCCCTGAAGCACTTAGATTACGTAGATTTCACTGCCCAAATTTATGATTCCAACAAATCACTTCTACATTTTGGACAATTTATAAAAAATTATGCCCAAAAATTTACCAAAATGTTAAAGAGTTACACTACGTCATTCAGATGGCACAATCTAGCTATTCTATGTTTGACTTTTTTTGTTGGAATCTAGTGAGACAATTATGGAGATATCATGGTTTTTTGTTGTTTAAAATGCAGTTTTGAATGCCTAAATGAATTTAACACCCTAGAAAGCCCCTAGAGCACTTAGATTATGTATATTTCATAACTCAAACTTATTATTCTAATAATCCCTACTAGGTTGTGGACAAAATGACCAAAAGCAATTCCCATAAAAGGACCAAGCATAGAAGAGTTAGACTATGGCATTCAGTTGGTCCAATATAACTATTATACATTTTGTATGTTTTCATTGGAACCCAATGATCTAATTTTTGGTGAGATCATCATTCTTTTATTGTTTAAAATGTGTTTTTGAATGCATAAATGGATTCAACACCCTAAAAAACCCTTGGAGCACTCAAATTATGCATATTTCAAAGTTCAAACTTGTGTTTCCAACAAATCCTTGTTGATTTTGGACAAAACCAATGAAAAGGTATGTCTAAAAATGGACCAAAGCATAGAAGAGTTAGACTACGACATACAGTTGGTACAATATAACTATTCTACATTTTGGCTTTTTTCATCACAATTATTTGTACTTTTTAGTGTGATAATGATTTTTAGTTGTTTAAAATGTGTTTTTGGATGCACAAATGGATTTAGCACCCTCAAAAACCATTGGAACAGTTAAATAATGCAGATTTCATAACTCGAAATTAGGATTCTAACAAATATCTACATGTTTTTGGACAAAATTGATCAAAAAATATACCTAGAATAGGATCAAAATGTAGAAGACTTGAACTATGGCATTCAATTAGCACAATCAAACTATTCTATGTTGTGGATTTTTTCATTGAAATCTAATGATACAATTTTTAGTAAGATCATGGTTTTTTGGTTGTTCAAATTGTATTTTTGAATACATAATGGATTAAGCACCCTAAGAAACCCTCGAAGCTCTTGGATTATGTAGATTTCACAACTCAAACTTGTGATTACAAAAAATTTCTATACAGTTTTGGACAAATTTGACCTAAAAATATGACTAGAAAAGGACCAAAACATAGGCAGGTTAGACTACATCATTCAATTGATGCAATCTAACTATTCTATGTTTTGAATTTTTTTGTTGGAATCTAGTGATACAATTTTTGAGAGATTGTGGTTTTTTTGTTATTTATATTGTGTTTTTGAATGTATAAATGGATTCAACACCTTGAAAAACACTTGGAGCACAAGATTAAGTGGATTTCATAGTTAAAATTGTAACTCTAACAAATTCACGTAGGATTTTGGACAAAATTGATTGAAAATATGTTATGAAACCAGCTCACAAAAATATAGAAAATAAAGATCAACACCTTAGAAATCAACCTCTTCTAGGGGTCAACCTCCTTTACATTACACAAATGAAAAATTCGTGGATGATACAAATGACAAGACCTCCTTTCTATATATAGGAGTCTAAGGGGTCATAATATAATCAAAGCCGATATAATAATAATAATGTAAGGACACAATAATAATAATAATAGTGGGCTTCTATGGGGCACAATAATAACAATATGGGGACTACATGGGCACAACAATATAATAAGGGGGTTGTACTAATAACAATAGGGGATTACACTAGTAGAATAGGGACCTAACATACCTAGAAAAGGACCAAAATGTACAAGAGTTAGGCATTCAATTGGTGCAATCTAACTATTCTATGTTTTGGTTCAATAGAATATGATGATACAATTTTTGGTATGATTGAGTATTTTTGTTCTTTGAAATGGATTTTTGAATTTGTAAATGGATTCAACACCCTCAAAAACCCCTAAAGCACTCGAATCATGCAGATTTCATAGTTCAAACTTGTGATTCCAACAATTCCCTATTAGATTTTGGACAAAATTGATTGAAAATATCTTAGAAAATGACCAAAACATAGAATTGTTAGTTTATGGCATTAAATTGACATAATCTAACTATTTTATATTTTTTTTTTTCATCTAAAGCCAGTGATATAGTTTTTTGTAAGATCGTGGTTTTTTTATTTGTTTAAAATGCATTTTTGAATGTATAAAAGGATTCAACAGTGGAAAAAACCCCAAAGAACTTGGATTATGTTGATTTCAAAACTAAAACTTGTGATTCCAATAAATCTGTATCATATTTTGGACACAATTGACCAAAAACTGTCTCAAAAAATGACCAAACATAAAAGAGTTAGACTAGAGCATTTATTTGGTGCAATCTAACTATTATACATTATGTATTTTTCAATGGAATTCAATGCTACACTTTTTGGTGAGATTGTGATTTTTTATTGTTCAAAAATTATTTTTGAATACGTAATTCAATTGAACACCCTGAAAAACCCCTAGTGCACTTGGATTATGCAGATTTCACAGCTCAAACTTGTGATTCCAACAAATCCCTGTCGGATTTTAGACAAAATTGACCGAAACATATGCTAAAAAAAGGACCAAAATGTAGAAGAATTATACTATGACATTCAATTGGCACAATCTAACTATTTTACATTTTGATATTTTTTTCAAAATGAGGTACTACAATCTTTGGTGCAATCATGTCTTTTTGTTGTTTAAAACGTTTTTTGAATGCATAAATGGATTTTTAGCACCCTGAAAATTTGTGGGAGCATTTGGATTATGTAGATTTAACAACTCAAACTTGTGATCCCAACAAATACCTATCATATTTTGGACAAAATTGACCAAACAATATGCCAAGAAAATGACCAAAACATAAAAGAGTTAGACTCCAACATTCAATTGGTGCAATCTAACTATTCTATAGTTTGGTTTTATTCACCGAAATCTAGTGATACAATTTTTTGTGAGATCGTGGTTTCTTATTGTTTAAATTGCATTTTGAATACATAAATGGATTTAACACCTTGAAAAACCTCTGAAACACTTGGATTATGTAGATTTTACAACTCAAACTTGTGATTCCAATAAATCCCTATCAGATTTTGGACAAAATTGACCAAAACAATTGCCCCAAAATTGACCAAACATAAAAGAGTTAGACTAGAGCATTCAGTTGGTGCAATCTAATTATTTTACATTTTGGATTTTTCATTGGAATTCAGTACTACAAGTTTTGGTGAGTTTGTGATTTTTTGTTGTTTAAAATTTGTTTTTGAATACATAATTGAATTCAACACCCTGAAAAACCATTAATGCACTCAGATTATGCAAATTTCACAACTCAAACTTGTGATTCCAACAAATACCTGCCGGATTTTGGACAAAATTGATCAAAAAGTATGCTAAAAAAGGACTAAAATGTAGAAGAATTAGACAATGACATTCAATTGACACAATCTAACTAATTTATATTTTCAATTTTTTTTTTAAATTAGGAGATATCATTTTTTGTGCAATCCTGGTTTTTTTTATTAAGATGCCTTTTTGAATGCATAAATGGATTTATCACCCTAAAATGCCCCCAGAGCACTTGGATTATGCAGGTTTCACAACTCAAACTTTTGATCCAAACAAATCCCTATTGTATTTTGGATAAAATTGACCAAACAATATGGCACTAGAAAATGATCAAAACGTAGAAGAGTTAGACTACGACATTCAATTGGTGCAATCTAACTTTTCTAACAAAATCGCTGAAGGAAATTACTTTAATTTTCGTAAGTTTCTATTAGCTCAATAAGCCAACATATTAATATGTGTTTTTTCTAAGTTAGACTTAGGCTTGTTACACAGTATTTTGTCATGCCTCCTACACTTCCTTGTGACATACCCTAAAGCACCCAAAACATGACCATTATGCAGTGTACTCATTCATATATTGAGCTCAGATCCTCCCTAAGACATTGATTGTAAAATGCCTTGAGCTTCCCCTGAAGGAATTAGCTCTTAAATCCTAATTTGAGCATCATCATGCTTATGAGACTTAAAATAGTGATGATTGCTTGTTGCTCTGCACTTGACTTGCAATGGCATCGCTCTGTTCACGTGTATACTCGCGATGATCCCAAAAAGGCAACTTTACTTAAGAGGATGAGAAGCTTCATGATCTAGAAGCTTCTAAAGCAGTGAGATGGAGGTTGTTTGGCATAGATGAGGTCAAATTCTCCCAACTTGGTCTCTTGGTCTTATCCCTGTGAGCTACCTCCTTGAGATGAGGGTCTAATTCTATCTTTGGATAGGTCCTAAATCCTTTTCCCAACCTATATATTCATCCTCTCCCATTCCCAAATGGTTGGTTTTTGCCTATTTTCACCCTTATGCTAAGATTGTGCCTATATGCTATTCCTTTGGCCTAGAGAAGGAGTGCTTGGAGAGCCTAGCTTGGAATTGGATATTCATTCAAGGAGAGCCTATCAACATCAAGGCTTGGTTGTATGCTTCACATTATTTTCTATTAATATACAACAGTTAGTTCATTTTCCTTAAATGTGTATTCTCATGTATCATTTAGTTTAACATTCCTTGATTAGTTAAGTAGGTTGCTTTTGAATATGCTATTTATATTTGCATCCCTCGTTGTGTCTTGATCTCTTTTGCAAGTACATAAACGTTGAGACTAGCAGGAACGAGCCCATGACACGAGTGATTCAAGGTATTCAACAAAGGAGATTGAGATAGCATCAGAATGAGGTAGGCCATCTTCTTCGTTTCTCGTTTCAATTGCAACTTAGGAAAGTGTTTAGTAGATTATCACTTTGGTTGCTAGACCCACTCATTAGTCTAGAGGGATCGTCTATTTCTGTAGAGAGGATTAACCTAGACAAAAAAATTGTGACTCTGCTGGGGAACCTATGATCCTTTCCATCCAATCCTTCACCTTGTTTTTGTGATGAGTTTGACCAACCATCCAATCCCAGACATGTTTGCTTGTCTGTAACTATTTTCACTTTTTGGTAATTGCTTGAAGGTTCTTGATTTGTGCTGCTCTTGAAGATTTTTTGTTTTTCCTTTATCTTTCTCGACCATTGTGGTTATGTCCCTCACAATCGTGATGACATTGCAGATATGTTGATCACAGTAGTGATGATCGCTACTTTTCTTTTAACATGTGCGATGACAATAGAGGGTAAAGAAAATTAGGGTTTGTCTTCTTGTTTTCAGTTTTTTGCCTTATGTCAGTGGCTTACTAGTGTGATTTTAGTGTCCTCGTCTTGCTTGACATGTTTGTATGATTACAATTTCCTCTTAATTTGGTTTTAATTGTGTTTGGAGTTTGATCTATCTTCTAGGGTTTTAGGTCTTCTAGACCATCCTTCATCCACTCATTGGTCTTCCCTTTAGAGATCGATTACCTTTGTTAAAAGAGTCTTTTTGTGTTTGGACATCTTTTGCAAATCACTTTTGGGTCTTGGGTATTAAGTTGTTTTCATTAGTGTCGAATTGAGTAGATGCTTTGAAAGTCATTTTAGTTCCATTTGGCAAGCAATAGATTACAAAATTGTTTGTTTCGATTGAACTTAAAGGAAGTATTTTCTTTGAATTTTATGTTTCAAAAAGAGAAAATGGAAGTGTTTGTCTTTTAAGTAGTTTTCGAAGCATTTATTGCATTCAAAATCATTAATGTGAAAGAGATTTTCATGATTATTGAAGTTGTTTACATTCTCTTTTGGTTTTTTCACTAGATTACATTGATTGCATTAAAGTGAAAAAGAAATCATCATTATATCTTAAGGTAGTTCACTTTAAGGTTTTGTTTTGGCATTGCATTTGTTTATGATATGAAATAATAGATTTCATGTTTTGCATTTAGCATTGGAAAATTGTCATTGATGCATTGTTGCTTGTTTGATGCATGATTTGGGTGTTTCTCTTCCCTAAATAGGTAGCTTTCATCAAATGAAAGGGTTTCAATTTCATCATTTAGTAGCATTTTAGGAACAGGTGACATCATTAAGGCCTTGAAATAAAAACATAATTTCAAGATCAACTTCAAAATCTATCAATTAATCTAAGGAGCATTTGAAACATTAACATTCATACTTAATGGTCTAGGCTATAGATGTGTTCTGGTGTCTATAAAACTTAGCAGTTGTCATCCGCTCTTGCATTAGATAGTGCTAGCACATACTTGTGCTTCCCATACCATTGAGTATATAAAGGGATACCCTTATAGGTTGCAAACCTTTATTGATAGGAAGCTGAGTCTGCCACCCTGTAAACGTGATACACCGAACACAACATTCGGGGATATTGCTTACATGTACATCAAGTCCTTGGTAAATTTATTTGCTTAGGTGTATATTGCAGTTCACAATTACTTAGTACTCCTTTTGCCTAGAATTACCTGAGTGGTCGTTTTGATCTTTTCTGACTCCTTAAATTTGAAAACATCATCGAGCACTTGTCCTTTCAAGCTCGCTAAACCAACGAAAGCGACTAGAGTCACCTTTTAATCCTTTTCTCGACTCTTAAAAGATGAAAAGGAAAAGTTTTTGTTTCTAAAAAATAATTTCCCATGACAAACATGTCGAACCCAAGCAGTTGCTTAGACCAATATTGAGTAATTCCCTGTTAATTTCAAGATTGTTAATAAGCCCTCAACGACTCTCTTTTCCTTTTCTACTCTTGAGAGGAAGTCATCGTGGCTAAACCAGAGTTCATCTCACAGTTCCCCTTCATTTTCTGATACTGAAGGGTCCTCCCAAGGCGTTCATCTAAAGCTTCCTCAGCCACTTGAAGATCAAGGTTTTGAACTTGGGATTATTCCAAGTATCCAACCCCTACCTTCTTTTCCACCCCCATTGGATTCCTGGTCACCTCAATAATATGATCTTGAGACCCTAAATAATCCTATTCAGACCCCTGAGAGTCTGTCGAGGATTGTTATTCATCCGCCAAATCTATTATCCAATTTTGTTGTGATATCACCTCATCGTCCTTACAATCCTTACAATCAGCCTGGTATTCCTTTGGAGTTATCTCCTCGCACATCTTGAATTCCTCATCACCCGTTTTTATCGTCTATGGAGTTAGAAGGTGAAATCCCAACCTCTTCTCCAGTTCATTCAGAAGTTTCTACTACTCATACTCCTCATGTCAATGATGAACAAGGGTATGAATTTCCTCCAGAAAGATTTCCTTTTACAAGAAGAGTCCCATCTCTCACCCTTCCTAAAACTAGTGGACCCATGTTTCCACCTAGTTATACAACCTTAGCTCAATTAGTTACAGGTACTCCTAGTGCTTCATCTTTGTATCAAAATCCCATTTGGTCTTCAAATTCTATGCCTACATCTGGTCCATTCATTCCAAATGCGACCTCTCAAACTTTTGTACAAACTACTGTCACATCAGTTCTCGTTCAACCTATGAATCCATCACATCCTATATAGTCATTTCAACCGACCCTTCCTGTATAACCAACTGTTTTAGGTTAGGTTTCAGTTATTCTTCTGCCCCTTCATCAAGTGGACAGAATGTGACACCGCCTGGGGGGGGAAATCCGAATATTCCTCTTGTGTTAGGTGAAACCAATGTGCATGGATTACAAAATCACATGGTTGGATTTAATCAACCTTATTATGGTGGTATTCCTAACCCTGTTAGTCCATTTGGGTCAGGTAACATCCAATAACAATAGCCTTATATGGCTCAGATTCCACTCCAACAGGCTTATGTCCCATATGGTTCACAAGCCTTAGTCAATCCGTATTACATTTCTTAAGCAGGAGCTTATGTCAAGCGTTGTCAATCTACTATTCTTGGTGGATATGGTCAGATTCAATTTGGAAATTACCAATACCCACAGGGTATATCCCAAGGAACTGTCCAACAACCCTTGTAACAATAAGGACAACCTTTGCAGCAGTAAGGATAACCTTTGCAGCAGCAAGGGAAACCATTGCAGCAGCAAGGGAAAAAATTGCAGTAGAAAGGGTGACTGTTACAGTAGCAGGGGGAATCTTTGCTGCCATCTCAACAGCGTTTGTAGCAACAAAATAAATTTGTTCAACAATCTACTCAACCTTTGTACTCGCAAGGCCAACCTTTATAGGAGCAAGGTCAACCTTTATAGCAACAAAGTTAGCCTTGCAGCAACAAGGTCAAACTTTATAGCAACAAATTCAGCCTTTGCAGCAACACGGTCAACCTCTGCAGCAACAAGCTTCATATGCATATCAACAAGGTCAGTCCTTGCAATCCCAAGGTCAACCCCTGTAGCTGCAAGGTCAATCTCTTCAGGTTCAGGGTCAATCTCTTCGGCTTGAGAAAAGAGATCTTTATCTTCGATGAAAGTTATCACTAATTGAGAGATAGAGAACACAAAATTAATGCAACAATCGAAGAATGAAATCTTTCACTAATAAATCTCCTAAATGCACTTAATCTTCCTATCAACAAAATAAGTTTTGTTTCATTTCCAATGCTTATGATGATGCAATTCTAGATTCTCAATGACGCTACTAATACAATATTTTTTCTTAAGTGAACTAGAATGATGTTCTCATTTTCATAAAATGCAAAATAAATCTTTCACATAAAACACTTTTAATGAAAATTTCCCAATTCCGAACAAACAAGCATCGATTAAAGCCAAAGCATGATAAATGAAACTAAAAGCAACTTCTTCTCTAAGCTGAACAAACCAGACACATAAATGCTTCAATCGACATACCAAGCAGTGTAATCTATGCTAGGAATGAGAAAAGAGACACTCAAAATAAGAGGAAAAAAACGAGACTCTTTCACTCATTCAATTGAAAATGAAGCAAACAAAGCATCCTAGTCACTTCTGAGTGAAAGAAGAGAGTCTGAGGGTCATGACACACTGGTACTGGAATGGGAAAAATTCTAATTGTTTTCTTAACTCAGAGACTGGAGTGACTTTTGGGGCAAAAGTAGTGCCGATCGACATGACCAGCATGACTTTCAAGCTAAAAATAGTGCTGATAGGCCTGATCGATGTGATTGTTTAGACAAAAATAACGTTGATCAAGGGATTCAAAGAAAAAATAAAAAAGAACTTCACACAAGGCCAGACTTAACACATCAGAGGGTGGCTAAATCAAGAAAGAACACAAACCAAGTTAAATGAAGCTCTCTAGTCAGGGAGAAGACGGTCTAAAAGGCTTACAAGGTCGAAATCATGAGAGCCAAACACACTGGCAAAGATTTGGGACAAACCGTAATCTTCACCTACAGGCATCGGCGTGACTGCCTAACTGACAACAAGCGCCAAAGGCTGATCAGCGCTACTATTTCTCAGCAAATTGTACTGATCGACGCGACTGTCAGCAGATTAAGCACGCTGATCGAGGGAGCCAAGAAAAAAAAAAAAAATTTTAAACAGGGACCATATTTGCTACTATGAATTTCAAACTCAAACTAGTAAGCAGGAGAAATGAAACAGAACCAAAGGGAAAAAGTAGAACTAGAAAATTTCACATGAAATCATGAAATCCAAGACAAACAAAAGGATGTACTCCCCAATGGATACAAATAAACCCTCTAATTATCGGACAATTATGATCAACCCTCTCTTAGTGTGGTGAAGTAAAATTATAAGTGCAGACACAAACAAATTCCTCTAGCCCGATAATGGGTCTAGCCACAACTAATACATTCTATGGAAGATTTCCTCAAGTTAGAACCAATTAAGAGGGCCTACCTCCTAGTATGCTTATCCCATTTGATAATGTCCTTGCTTGCTCACTCTAGCTATCTCTCGCTTCCTTCTTCAAGCACCTGAAACAAGTAAATAACAACAAACAATAACCCTGATAATAGAAAAATTGTAATTCAACCTACTTAACAAGTCAAGAAACATTAAGCCATGAATATGTAAAATGACAAATCATGTAGGAAATCAATTGATAGTTGCATATATATTGAATCAAGAAGAGATTACAACCATTGTCTTGACCTTGTTGTCCTCCTCTGACAAGACCAGGTTCCCACACACTTCTGCTAGCATTCCATGATGGCCACAATCAACAATATTTTTAAGGCTCTTCTCTTTAGGCTTCACTCCAAACCAAAATCACACTTCTCCCTCACACAACTAGAGAGCTACAACTATGAAGAGCTTGCTGTTTACTCCAAACCAAAATAGCACTAGCACAACAACATTAACACTTCAACACTAACACTAGCTTATGCTTGGGAAAAATGGAGGTTTATATATCATGAATGGATGGGAGATGGAAACTCTTCTCATGGGAGAAGGTCTTATCCCTTGAGGTAGTTCCATCATTATAGGGGAAAGGAGCCCAAACTGACATCCTTGACCCCATCTAGCCAAACCATTTACCAGACTTCCGTTACGAAGCTTCTAGCGCTGGAAGCTTTGGCTCTTAGTTTAAAAAACTTTCCATAATAGGACTGATGTGACTGGAACATAGCTCAGTCATTCCATTCAGCGCTAGGGACAGTGCTAATCTCTGCACATCGGTGCGGGGAAGACAAGGGTCATTAGCGTCGGTCTTGTAAATTGGGCAAAACAGAAGTTTCAGGGGAAATTGTGCAAAAGGGAATTGATCTGCTCATGAAGAGGGGCACTATGGGGGTTTCTTCATGAAGGGAAAGCATGTAGAGTTCACTATATGGGTCCTCCAGGATCAAGGAATGGGGAGTACAGGGACAGTGACAAAATGCTGTGTAACACTTAGACAAATTATATGGTATTATTTTAGAAAATAAGTTGAGCATATGGCTTGAAAGTGAAGGTAAGTGGGCTAATGGCCAAGCGGGTTTTAGAAGGCAACACTCAACAAAATACCACCTCATTACACTTAGGATCATTGTGGAGGAATGCTGCAATGATAAATCCAATCTCTTTTGTTGCTTTGTGGACTTTAGAAAGGCTTTCGACACGGTTCCTAGAAATAACCTATGGAATAGATTAAAAGAGTTAAAGGTTCCTTTCGCGTTGAAAGTTGCCACTATAAGCTTATACGAGAATGTAATTGCCAAGTTAAAGAGCAATGAGGGGTGGTCAAAAGGTATTAAGTGTGATATCGGAGTTAAAAAATGTTGCCCCCTCTCCCTTACCCTATTTGGCATTTACATCGACACGCTAGAAGGTTGTTTAGAGGAAGCAGGTTGTGCTGGCATGATCTTAGCTAGGATAGTCATCATCCTTCTTCTCTATGCTGACAATATTGTTCTTCTCACAAGGTGCCCATCTCATCTTAATAAGCAACTTAGACTTCTTAAGGATTTCTTCTCTACCATGGGTATGACTGTTAACATTGACAAAACAAAAGTTATGATTATCAAATCCAAGAAGGACACTTACGCTAATTTATGTATGACAATAGTAACTTGGAGGAAGTG
>APFE031518490.1:32292-80199 GCA_000404065.3 Pinus taeda | reverse complement strand
ACTGTGGTTCCTTTATTAATTGTGGATTAACCACTTACAATTATTAATATGGGCTTTATTGACTCTTAACTATGACGTGGTCCCATTACATAGATAAGGGGGTTAGGGTGGGACCCTAACATGGGACAATGTACAAGCTGAAATAAGGAAGAAGAAAAAACCATTGATCAAGAGCTGGGATAGAATGGTGGCAAAGATGAGTTCTTGCCAAAGGATTATCAACTAACTATTTACAAACAAATGCAAAATCTTA
This sequence comes from Pinus taeda, assembly GCA_000404065.3. NCBI lineage: Eukaryota > Viridiplantae > Streptophyta > Pinopsida > Pinales > Pinaceae > Pinus > Pinus taeda. The sequence continues at coordinate 79,946 of APFE031518490.1, read as the reverse complement.
AACAAAAGATAATGACAGTGAGGGGCTACACCACAGAGTTTTACAAGGTGAATTTGAGAGCAGGTTATGTATAAGATACCCCAGAGAAGACAACAAGGTATATCAATTGTTTGAGGTTAGATATCTAAGATTAAATCGGCATACTTTCTCCAAGGACAATAGAGGAAGCATACCAGTGCACCTTGAAGGTAGAAGAAAAGATAGCTATGAAGAAAATCTCTAGAAGGGGACGTGGTTTTTCCAAAGGGAATGGACAGAAAAATGGAAGAGGAAAGTTTCATGCGCAAAATAATGATGGAGGCAACTCAAATCACCAAGGGTAGTCAGAGAAAAAAGGTGGCAACAAAGGTGGAAGACCTTACTAGAGAGGTAGAGGTAGAGGGAGAGGCAAAGACAATGTCTATTGGTGTTACAGATGTAACAAATTGGGTCACAAATCTTTTGAATGTCCCAAGAATGACAATACAAGACAACGAGGTGCATACATATCTCAAACCAAAGAAGTAGAGGCACAAGTACCTGAGGTAGAGAATGTGCTAGAGACTGGAGAGGTGTTGATGATGCACAAAGTCTTGTTAAAACCAGCAAAGGAGACTACTGAACCAATCTAAAGGAAATCCTTATTCAAGACATTGTGTAAGGAAAAATGAAAATGCTACAAATTGGTGATTGAGAGTGGAAGTACGAACAATCTAGTATCCCAAGAAATGGTGGAAAAATTGGGATTGAAAAAGATTAAGCACCCCACACCTTATAAGGTATTGTGGTTGCAAAAAGGACACCAATAGTTGGTGCATGACCAAAGTGAAGTTTCAGATAGGCAGGTATAAATACAAGGAGCTCTATGGTGTAATGCCAATGGATGCTTGTCACATTCTTTTCGGTTGCCCATGGCAGTTTGATAGGAAGGTGACACATGGTGGATAGAGCAATTTTTATAAGTTCTAAAAGGATGGCATCAAGCACACTCTTGTACCATTGAAAGAGGAAGGTACAACTAAAACAAGTAGCCCAAAATCACTGCTACTTAGTGGAAAGGAATTTCTACAACATATGGAAGAAGAAGAAGAGGTAAGCTATGTAGTGGTTTGTAAGCCAAAGGTAGTACTTCTACACATTGAAATTGTAGATTTACCTATTGATGTTTAGGAGTTGTTGCATGAGTTTCATGATATTGTAGTTGATGAATTTCCAAGTGAATTTCCACCTAAAAGAAGCATCAGTGATCACATAGACTGATACTGAGAGCAAGTCTTCCGAACAAGGTTGCATATCGAATGACACCCAAAGAGAATGAGGAAGTGAGGAACCAAGTCCAAGAATTGTTGGACAATGGACTAATAAGAGAAAGTTTGAGTCCATGTGTGGTACCTACAGTATTAAGTGCAAAGAAGGGTGGAGAATGGAGAATGTGTAGGGAATCTAGAGAAATCAACAAGGTCACCATTCGTTACAGGTTTTCATTGCCACAGATGGATGATATGATGGATTGGTTGGGGGGGCAACTTAATTCTCAAAGATTGACTTGAAAAGTGGTTATCATCAAATTTGGATCAGAGAAGGAGACGAGTGCAAGACAAATTTCAATACCAATGAAGGCTTGTATGAGTGGATGGTCATGCCATTTGGCGTGTCAAATGAACCCAATGCCTTTATGCGGCTGATGAATAAAGTATTGAAGGAGTTCATTGGTAAGTTTGTCATTGTTTAATTGGATGAGATTTTAATTTTTAGTCAAACTAAATAAGAGAAGTTAAGACATTTGAAGTATGTTTTAGAGAGATTGCAGCAAGAAAAGTTATTGATTAACATGAAGAAATGTTCTTTTATGAAAATTGAGCTTGTATACTTGGCTTTTGTCATTTCTAAGGATGGCTTGAATGTTGGGGTTTTTTATATTCTTTCCACGACTTAGTGGGCGGGTGTCACTGGGGGGTGTCACATCCCCCTTATTAGGGGGTATGCAGGGGTCTCCCTTGCATGGGGTCGAGGGGCAACGCCTTGGGAAAAAAATAAAATTGGACCCTATATTCCTACAGTTTGGTGCATGGATTTCACACATGGTTTTAGGCACAATGGTTTTTGGTCCATGGTATTATGTAGATTTGGTCAAGGGAACTGAGATTATGTTCTAATCCAGGGTTAATGGATTAGCGTTTATGGATGCTTCAGCATGTATATATATGTATTGTAACATTGAAAGGAATAAAATGAAATATATATCTAGTAGTCCTAGTTTTTGGATTCATGGGAAAATCCCCGTGTATATGTGTTTTATGTGCTATGCTCTCACCATTGTTTATTTTCTATTTTAGAATTCCTATGCAGGTAAAAGTTGTACGAGGTTTAAAACTACATTGAAAATGGATCTAGAGAAGATAGAGGCAATTTTAAATTGGCCCTCACCTAAGAACATTTTTGAGGTGAGAAGTTTTCATGGCTTGGCCAGTTTCTATAGAAAAATTATCAGGAATTTTAGTGGCTGTTGTGCACCTAGCATTGACACCAAAAAGAAGAATAGGCAGCCATTTTATTGGATAGCAACAACAAAAAATAAAATAAAAAATTCAACTATTGAAGAAGAAGATCACTGAGAATCCGGTGTTGAAGTTGCCAGACTTCAATCAAACCTTTCAAGCGAGATGTGATGCTAGTGGTACAACCATTGGAGGTGTATTGAGCCAAGAAGATAAGCTCGTTGCATATTTAAGTGAGAAGTTAAATGAGTCAAAATAGAAATAGTCTTCCTATGACAGAATTTTATGTCATGATTCAAGCTTTGAAGTAATGGAGGCATTACTTGGTGCATAACGAGTTTTTTCTATACACGGATAATTCTGCGTTACAATACATTATGCAACAACATAAGTTAAATCATAAACATGCAAAGTGGGTGGATTTCCTTCAAAATTTCACTTTTGTTTTGAAGCACATTAGTGGGAAGGAAAATAAGGTTGCTCATGCCTTGAGTAGGAGATGCTTAATCGTCAAATACAAATTTTAGGCTTTGAATTTTTGAAGGACTTGCATGACATTAATGTTGATTTTAAAGAAGCTTTCACAATGTGTAAAATCCATTCAATAGGGACAACAGTCCATGGAAATAGTTTATGTTGCAGGATGGGCTATTGTTCAAGAACAATTAGCTATGTATTCCCAATTGCTCAATGAGGGAAAACTTGGTCCAAGAAAATCATAATGGCAGGTTGGCTGGACACTTTAGTGTTGAGAAAACACTTGGGCAACTGAGTCACTACTATTTTTGGATTAAGATGGAGGAATATGTACAAACGTACATGAGTAAGTGCAAAGTATGTCAGCATGTGAAAGGGAGAAGTCATAATTTTGGACTATATATGCCATTACCCATTCCCAATAGACCTTGGGATTCGGTGAGTATGGACTCTATTCTGGGTTTACTGAGAACTCAACAAGGTAATGATTCAATCCTTGTAGCTGTGGATAGATTTACTAAGATGACTCATTTCATTCTATGTTTCAAAACTAGTGATGTTACCCATGTCGCTACTTTGTTTTTTGATGAGATTGTTTGGTTGCATGGCTTGCCAAAAAGTACAATATCTGACAAGGACACAAGATCCACTAGAAATTTCTAGAGGACTTTTTGAAATAAACTTGACACTAAGCTAAATTTTAGCTTAGGCTATCATCCACAATCTGATGGGAAAACAAAGGTTGTAAACAAGAGTTTGGGAAATTTGTTGAGGAGTTTAGTAGGTGATCGACCAAAGCAATGGGATCATGTGCTAGCCTAGGCTGAGTTTGCATATAATGACTCACCAAATAGGAGCACAAGAAAAAGTCCATTTCAAATCTTGTACCACATGCATCTAAGGGAAATTTGTGAGCTAAGAGACTTGGGAAAGCTTGAACATAGAAGTGTTGATGGAGAGGATTTTGCAATAGCTATGAGTGAGCTGCACGAGCAAGTAAAACAAAGATTACAAGATACAAGCAACAACTACAACCAATGAGAAAATGTACACAGGAAAGAGGTAAACTTTGTAGTGGGATATGTCGTCCTAGATCACCTAAGAAAAGAGAGGTTTCCAAAGGGAGAATATAACAAATTGAAAATGAAGAATTTAGGACCTTGTAATATCCTCCACAAGTTTTCAGCAAATTCTTATGAGTTGGAGTTACCTCTAGGAATTGGCATTTTACCCATTTTTAATGTAGCAGATTTGTATCCCTACATAGTTGCTGATGCGGATCAAGCTTCTAGGAATCATGACCAGGATGAAGGAAACGAACAATAGTGGCTAAAGAAAATGCCCATGGCAAAGAGTTTAGAGGTTGAACAGATTATGGATACACGTGTTGCTAAGAAGACCAGAATGAAAGAATACTTGGAATATCTTGTGAAGTGGAAAGACCTTCTGATGGAGGATAATACTTGGATGGATGAAGCAACATTATAAAAAGTTGGTCATTCTATAGAAGATCTATGAGAAAGAGCCTAGCAATGTGATGGATTGATCACATGTCAAGGCTAGAACATTTTAAAGTTTATTTGTGAAAAGTTTTTTTATATTCAGTTAAGATTAGTTAGGAATATATAGTTAAAAGAAATGATTTTATAGTTAGTATGTAGTTAGGGCTAAGGGAAATTGGTTCACATCCATGAAATCATTTCTTGGATAGTTGCTTTTAGTTTTTGGAGAGAGGAGGAAAATTTTTGGGATGGAATTTTTGGTGTGGGAGAGAGGTACACTATTTTTTTTCTCTGTGTGAGATTGAAGTTAACTGAACAACATTTCTTAGACCAGTGATTTTATCAGCAAATTGAATTTGTAAGTGTGTGTGAGACATTTATTTGCATATGCACTTGTGATGTTTGTGAACCATAATATTAATATTTGGAGATGAAATTGATTTGGTCTTTAAATTTTTTTGTTGAATGAGGAATTCATGCACTATATTTTCTCTGTTATTTAGATTTAAATGAGAACCTAGAGAATCACATTTCAGTTAATATTCTAATCCAGTGATTTTGCATCCAAGATTGTGTATTGGAAAGAGTAATTTACATTACAGATTTGAGAATACAGAGCACTCTGTATCAAGCCAACAGAAGAAAGAAAATTCGTAAGGGAAAATCTTCATCAAATTTTCAAGTCAATTTCTTATCAAAGGAAGATGAAATTCGAAATTGTGGCATCTAGGTTTTGTGCAGAGCATGGTCTATTTGGTAACTCGTGAGAAATTTTCCAAAAATATTTTCGGTTGGGGAGTTACGAAGGGATCTTTAAGCTATGCTTTTACAGACTACATGGCTAGGAAAAAGATTTTTTGTTCCCCCTGTACTAGCATTATGGCTTGTTGAGATAGAAACAATTTGTTGTTCCCCCTGTACCAGCACTATGGTTTGTTGAGATAGCAATGATTTAATGTTCCCCTTGTACCAACACTATGGCTTGTTGAGATAGCAATGATTTGTTGTTCCACTTGTACCAACACTGTGGTTTGCTGAGATAGCAACGATTGTTATTCCCCTTATACCAGCATTGTGGTTTGCTGAGATAACAACCATCAATGTGGATAACATAAGGTGTAGGGCGGTGCTTCTGAGTAGGAAATATTGTTGAGTGCCCTGTCTACCTAATTTTCCATACTAGTGATTGGTGTTGAGTTATTCTGGTACAACGACATCTTCAATATATAGTGCATGGGTTAGAATTATTGTTCGAGTGTTTATGGAGCTAATTTGAGAGAAATCTGAATGTCAACATCTTAGAAGGACGTTGGGATTTTTATGACTTCCTAACTCTAAACTGGGGTGATTATTTTATTTTAGAGTTATTAATTTTCATATTAATATAACAGTGATGTTATGAATATGGTAGTGATCGTGTGATAAATTAATGAACAAAGAAATCTAGTTAGGTTAACGGTTCTCAATGTTCTTCGATAGTAAGAGAACACATCATTGACTTGTTAATGTTGAGCTTGTTATATGCTAATGTTTCTTTTTGTGATTTAGGATTTAAGAACATTGTTGGACGCCTAATCCTCTAAGGGTTGATGTGGAAGCTGAATAGCCAAAATGAGTCCAAGAGACCAATTGGAACATGAATCCAAGGGTCACACCATGTACTACAAATGTATATCATTTGTTAATAATAAATGTACTCTCCTGCTTATCTTTAATATTATGTTGCTGCCATGTGTGTGTTTAACATGGTATCAGAGCAGGTGATCTCCTGCCCTACTCAAGTGTGAGCCACCTATTTTTGTGGCCTTTGTAAACCAATGCTCTCCTCCTGATTATGCTTTTCTGAGCATTTGTTAGAATAGAGGTTGCTACCTCTATCAGCTCTACCATTCCTCTGTTCACACAATTCCTGCTCTTGCACCGTGTGCTCCCCTAATCTTCATCAGCTTCATAATTTGAATTGCTCCCATACTAAGGGGAACCCGATAGAATTCCTTTGTGTTGGAATAAGCACGTTGAGTTAGAATCTAGAGCTTTGCCGAAACTACTAGGAAGCGATTTGAGGCTCACACATTTCCACATGTCGAGTTTTTGCAAAGAATAGCACACTGGTTCACAATCTATATGCAACTGCCTTAGATTACAACAATTACCTAATTTCAATATTCTTAAACTTGTAAGATGTGAAATGGATCCTGTTAATTGCTTCATAGCTATGCAATGTGACAGAGTTAGTTCTTTCAAATTCTCTCTTAAATAGTCACCCCACTCTTCTAGCAGTTTTTCCAAATTTTGAAAATTAATCAATCTCAGTACTTGCAAAACTTGGAGCTGCTGAATATCACTGAGAGAGATTTGATGGATAGAACAGAGGATTCCATCCAATTATATGTGTTTGAGATTCGAGGAGGGTATCTCTTGAAGTAGCATCGAATTTTGTGGTCGATAACTCAAGAACCTGATGTTCTTTAACTGTGACCACTTGAAAGGAAATTGTGGAGTTTCTCCTTTGTAAACATGAAGTTTATCAAATATATTTTCACATTGTCCCTCCTCCAATGCCATTTTATGTCCAAAAAATCCTCAATGAATTATGCATTGAGTTCAATGAATCCACGGGTATTTTTCATGCTTGATTACTGAACCGAAAACCTTTGACCAACTTAAGGTATTCCATGTCCTTTTCGGAAACATCCTCAATTTGTAACTGAGTTTAACATCAAATGGTTCACATTCAAAGTTATGGAAAAAGACAAATCTTGTTGCATCTGTCAGAGGCCACTTCAGGAAGTGAGGATTCACTACTAAAAAGATATATCAACTGTGGGAAAATTTATCATTTTGGGCACAAGTTCTGTATGGAAATTGTCAGCTAAACATACACATATGTATCCTCCTTGTTGTGCTTGTAAGGCAAAACCGAGAGCCTCTCCCGGACATTTGCTGAAATTAGCACAATACAAGATTAAACTAGCCCACACTAGAGGTTAACTAGACTTTAGCCGCACTTGTTCATTTCTAAGCCAATCCAAGTCTTATTTTGCACAGAATGGTCACCTATAGCTTAACAATGATTGCTGCCACAACTGATTATTCCTAAAAAGAGCTTGAAAGATTCCAGCAAGGTCACTCTATCCATATGTTTAATGGAAAAGCATCTAACTTCATCTGCAATGAGTTCAACTACTGAATGCATTACACCCTTGCCATTCCATTAGTCATATGGAGCAAGTCAATGCCATGAGAAGTTGAAAAGGTACGAAAAAATGTTTATTTTATAATATTCAACTACTTGAATGCCACAATATGCCCCAAGGAGAAAGTAGGGTTGTAACGATTTTGCACAAGATTTTTTATCCTCGCCATGATGCTGGACCAAGGTCTATGTAACCAGACTTGATACCGGCCTATCTCTTGTTTTGAGTCTCATCATTTGGGAATGCACAATATAATTTTCCTTGTATATGAATGCAACCAACCATTGTTGTGTGTTGATTTGGAGAATAATTGTAGAGTTAAAATCTTAATTTTGGTTCATTCCTCAAGGAAGAATATCACTTGATTGTTGTAGTTTTCTGGGAGAACAAAGTTTGAGAATACCTTGCAGTGACATTAGTTCATAGTCATGAACAAATTTTAAAGTGTAAGTTTGATATTGGAGAAAATGACTCAAATTACTAAAGTACTAGAATTCTTGAAAACTTTGATGCATTCTATTGACCATGATATAGTGAAAATCAGCAAGAACGCTCTCTGTGATATTAAAACCTATCTGTAGTATACACAAGAAAAGGTAGAATTTTCGGAGCTTGAATCTCAACTTCAACAAGAAGAATTAAAACAAATGAGTCATCATTCTAAACCTGTTTTTGTTCAGAACATTGAAATAGATTGCCATAAGCATCAAGTTGATTCAGATCCAGTGCTCATTTCAGAAGCAGATTTGCATGTAGGTGCAAAAATTCAGTTTGCACTTCCCAAGTTAGCCATCAGACCTTGGGAAGAGCTTGTCCATAACAAGCATATAATAGGTCTTGGATATGAGAAGGACGTGTCCTTTCACATTCTAGATTACTCAAAGCCCATCTAGTTTCAGAGTACTGGATTCCTTCATGACAATCCACCTTCAGTAGATTCTGCCCCTCTTCCACAGCAACAGATTGTGAAATGCCAACACTGTGATGGAGTTGGCCATCTGAAAGATCACTATTTTGATCTTCATCCATGTAAGCACTGTCATAAAACCAGTCATTCTAATGCTTCAAAAAGAAACCTCTTGCAAGAACAAAGATTCATCTTAGATGGATCGCTTCTTGGCAATGGGCATCAACAACCAAGAAGATATTTCAGTCATATGTCCGAACTTTTTCTAGAGTATTGAACAGTCTTGCAGTTGAGTTTTCTCCATCATCTCACCTTGTATTTGACAAGGGGGGAAATGATGGTCATCTACAAGCTTCAAAGCCACATCAAGTGAGATTGAGCCACAACCTACCATACCAGATTCAAAGTTGTAGCCAAAGACAAAGATGCCCCTGATCATGCCTTCAGTTTGTGACACCTCTTAAAAGAATTGGGGATGCTTCCTCTAGCAGAAGACTTCAGCTTCTTGCCAGTTTTGGAAGAGTTCCAGGAATTGCATTAAGCATTCCAGAGTTGTTGGTCATCCTTAAACCATCACATGTTGAGACTTCCCTTTTTCAGGTTGAAGTTCTCCCTTTTATGCGAGGAGAGACCTCCCTTTCATGCTTGAAGGTTTCCCTCTTCAAAACATTAGGAGCACTTCCTCTAGCAGAATATCTGAGCTTCATGCCAAACTTGGAAGAGTTTTGGGAACTGCACTAAACATTCCAATGTTGGTGGTCATCCTTAAACCATCGCCCTTATACCAACATTTCAGAGAGCACATTCAACTTAGTGTTGCCATGCATTTTTTGCACATTTTGTATTACAACTCTTTTCTTGGACTCATACATAACCCTTTGGATTAATGGGGGAATGTTGGACACCTAATCCTCTAAGGGTTGCTGTGGAAGTTGAACATCCAAAAGGAGTCCAAGGGACCACTTGGAATATGAATCAAGGGTCACACCATGTACTATAAATGTATATCATTTGTAAATAATAAATGTACTCTCCTGCTTATCTTTAATATTTTGTTGCTGCCATGTGTGTGTTTAACAAACATTAATTACAGACATTAGTTACAGGTTTTCTTCATATGTATGTAAGTGTATAAAAGGTCAGCTGCATATTGGACTACTGAATATGCTCAGTATTCAGACAACTCACCTATAGCATTTTGATATATGGGAGTTTTTCCATAGGGTAGTCCAGTCTTGAGTTTGCACTTCGGGAGATCGATAAATCTCAATTATACAAATTTCGTCAAAGATGGTGAGAGGTGTTTATGTTTGAAATGGAGTTTAAGTGATAACTCGAAGATGATGTGGTGAAGAAAGAGAAGTGTTTGCGAGATTCCAGAGTGGATATGAGTGTTGAACACCATCCAGACACAAATCAATTTTGATTGTTGTAATATGTATTCTCTATATTGTAATTTTTGTTATTTTTAAACTTTGACACATAAGCATTAAGGGAGGGAGTTGGACATAATGCTTACATGATAAGTTTTGAGTTGGTTTCAGTTTTTTGTTGAGAGAATATCTCAACCTCCTTATCCATGTTTAGCATATGTTGGATCTCAATCAAACTATATATGTGTATCCTATTTGTGAATGAATAGTGAAATAATAATTAAAAAAAATGGTGTGCGTTGTGATTTCTTTGTACTAAATATCATTATATTTAAAATAATGATAAATTAAGATTATTTTTATTATGGAGAGAGAATTTAAGGAAAAATAAATTGTGATAATGTTAGTTTTATATTAATACTAAAAATTAACTTAGAGTAAGTTTATATTATTATTAATTTGTGATTATTATGCATGTGCATTTTATTTAAGTTTAAGAGAATATAATTTTTGTTTTTTTGTAATTCAAGTAATTTTTTTTATGATTTATAAATGGTAAATAGGATTAGTCTAGATTCATTTTAACTCTGGATCTATCAAGCCGAAAGGGATCAAATCTCTTAAGATACAAACTCCTTTAAAGTGAAAAGAGATTTAACTCCTCTCAGGCTTGGTAGATCCTAAGTTAAAATGGATATAGGATGGTTTAATTATTAATTATAAATAATTATATTTATAATTGTAATGATTAATTTTATGTTTTTATTTTTAAATGTTTAAGTAGGAGTTAAGTTTATATATGAACCACAAATATAAATAAAAAATTTAATAAAAAGTGAATTGGGTGACAAGAAATCTTGGATAAAATATAATATTACACTATTTACTACCACTCCCACCCAACAAAAAGGGACGGTTGTGTGGAAATACTAATTAAAATGTAATATTATTACATTTTACCTAATATAATACTAATTAAAATGTAATATTATGACATTTTACCTAACTAATTTTATTGTTGACCTTGTTTACTTTCAAACTTACAATAAGAAATGGATGTAAAAAAGTTTTACCTTTATAGGCTACATGGATTCAATGTCATCATTTTCTATCGCTGATTATGCATCTCAATATAACATCAAACTAAGATGGATCTAGGCTAGTTTAATTTCCTATGAAATAGGTTATATTCCACATGAATACCACGGTAAAATACCATGGTTTCTGATGGCTTCCCGCCGTTTGACACAAAATATCTCTGACAAAGGCCCGCGTCCGGACGCTCTTTATGGTTGACCTTAAATGTTGGTACTCTCCTCGAAAAGGGTTTAGGGTTCGAGAAAGGTCTTTTACCGGTTGTGCCCACACCTGCCGGTTCTTTTCACACCAACCCGACTTTTGTCAACTCAATGCTTCGTCATTCTGTCATTGTTGTTGTTCTGCCGCGTCGAAACTTGCTCTGTCTGTGAGGAACCTCTGGTTCTCTGTGTGTTGGTTCGGATATCGACTCTGTGGCTATCTCTCGGCTTCAGTGGTTATGGGTGGTGAGTTCTTGACGGCCTGTGAAGGCACATTCGCTCTGCACAATGACAATTTGCTAATTGTATATCTGGTTATTCATTTTTGTTTTGAGGTCAGCATTGTTCAATCTAGTTAACTGTTTGTTTCATTTCATGGCAGGTCCGTTCTCCAAGTCCTGCGCTTCGCCCCTAATGTTCAGGTAAGGAATGGCTCCTTGATATAGTATTTCCACCTTTCTCCTTCAGGTTTTTAACCGTCTCTGCCACTGTCTTTCAGGTTTTGGTTATGGTTGTATTTGTATCCTCCTCGGTGCCCAGGTCTTCTGGTAAGACCCCTGGTCCTCTGGTTTCTTTCTTTCAATCTTAAATGCTCATATATGTGTTATACAGGTCTCTAACCTTTGTTGGTTTGGTTGCAGGGAAATCCAGATGACTAGCCTGTGCTCGCGGTACTCCTAACCGACTTCTCCTCACGCGCTTTCTGAGTAGTGTCTCACATATATTACTGTAGCTAATTGTATGTAGTCTCTGGTTCTTAGGATAGTTTACTTGTGCTGTGGGACGATAAAGGTTCTGCTATTTGTCTGTAAGATGGTTTCTCTTTGCCGTTGTCTTGGCCTTACTCCTGTATATGATTGTCAAACTCCTTTCGAGTCAAACCCTTGTGGGGTTTTACGGAATTTTAATCTGTCGCCGTATATAGAATTATTTTGTTGTATTATGGACAGTTCAAGGTTTCGAACCCTTCCCCTGCTACTTTCTATTTTCCCCGCTTTGTAAAACCCTAGGGTTTATCCAAACCCTTGTCTGTTGACTCCGTCAATGATTACGGCTGTAACTATTTGGATTCTGGTTATATATTTATGTTGTTGAGATTCTATTCCGTTGGTGACTATGCTGGTGCTGAAGCGCTGTTCTACTGTGTCATTCGTTGTTCGAATGTTAAGTTATAATGCTGGTTCTGTTCTTCAAATTCTTATTTTATTTTAATGCGCTGCTTTACTTGATATGCTGAACAGTATATGAGGGTTTTGTATATCGTATGAAAAGATACAATATTTTATTTCTCTGCTACGACACTGTACTCAATCTTTTAATTAATCGGGGGGGTTCTTAGAAATACCTATCTTTCTCCATTTCGTATACACAGATTTTGTTCTCTGGTTATGGAAACGTCTGAACTGTTAGTGTCTGCTTCTCCTACACTTTCGTCTGGGTGTTGGCCTGTGTGTATAGCCTTGTATGCCCTCTGTCAGACAGTGTTGTGACTGTCACGCCGCTCCACTTACAGATTATCTCTATCTTTTACTTCAACTCAATTTGATTGTACAGGAAAATAAATTATAATGCAAGAATTTGCCTATTACAGTGATGAATAATGAAACGAATAAACAATAAGTATTGATTTTGGAAATGACTGTAGCATTCTATATTTTTTTCGTTCATATGAGAGAGGAACCTTTTACAATCATGTCCCTGCTGTTTTTAAACTCAAAGAACCTAACTGTTCTTTCTCAGTCGAAACTAACCCAACAGATTTGGGCAACTGTTTTTATCTAACCGTCTATAACTAATACAATGCTTTTAAAGAAAATTAATTTAACTAACAGTTATGTTTCTGTTTCTAATTTCCAAATAAGACAGAGTCAGTGCATGAAATAATTTAACCGAATCCTATCAGCATACTAAAAAAAAGTAAATGAAACAAGTAAATGAAATAAAATAACTGACAAGGTTTTGACACCTGTCCAGTTATACGTAATGACTGTGTGTTTTGTTTCTCTCTGAGACTGCCAGCCTCATTCTGCCTCCTCAGAGCTGGATGCTCCTGCATCAAGCTCCCGGGTGACAAAAAGTCATGGCTCCGTTCCATGATGTCGTCAACAGAGTAGCCTGCCTCTTGTATTTGTGTCTCATTAAGCCACGAACTGTCCTCTATTGGACTATTCTTCCACTTCACCAAATACCGTAAATACTCCTTCCTGCATGTGCGCTTAGCTACCTGTGTGTCCAGAATTCTCTCAATCTCTACGGGTGGTGCCATCGGCATCTGTCTCGTCCATGAATCTCCTCCCAATTTGGTGTCCCGTGGTGGCTCTGCTGCTGCATCATCTGCTGAACCTGCAACATAAGGGAACAGATCTGCCACATTAAAAACAGGGGAAATACCAATCCCTAGTGGCAACTGTATCTCATAAGCATTCGCAGAAAATTTGCGAATGATCTTGCAGGGCCCGATCTTCTTAAATTTGAGCTTGTTGTACTCTCGCTTTGGAAACCGTTCCTTGCGTAAGTACGCAAGAAATTCATCCCCGACATTAAACTGAACTTCCTGGCATTTTGTATCAGCTCGCTGCTTGTACCTCTGACTGATGTCCTGTAGTTTCTGCTTAACCTGTTCGTGCAGTTTGCTCATAGCTTGGGCGAAATCTTCTCCATCAGCGCTCCGTTTTTCTAGTTTCCCCAAATCTCGTAACTCGTGCACTCCTCGCGGATGCATGCCGTACAGAATTTGGAATGGACTGTAACCGGTGCTACGGTTAGGGGAATCGTTATATGCAAACTCCGTCTATGCTAGTACACGGTCCCAAGTCCGGGAATTTTCACCTGTTAGACTTCTGAGCAAATTCCCCAGACTCCGGTTCACTACCTCCATCTGCCCGTCCGTCTGCGGATGATAAGCGGAGCTGAACTGCAACTGAGTATCTAACTTTTTCCACAGAGTTCTCCAAAAATGGCCTGTAAACTTGACATCTCTATCAGAGATAATGGTTCGTGGAAGTCCATGTAACCGCACAATCTCTGTAAAGAAAAGATGTGCTATGTAAGTAGCGTCGCTGGTTTTCCTGCACGGTACAAAGTGTGCCATCTTCGAAAATCGGTCGACTACAACCATCACTGAATCAAAGCTGCGTTGTGTTTTTGGCAAACCAAGCACAAAATCCATGCTTACCGAATCCCAAGGTCGACTAGGAATGGGTAGTGGCATATAAAGTCCAGTGTTCTGACTGTGACCTTTTGCCAACTGACAAGTTTTACATCTAGTCACATACCTCTACACGTCTCACTGCAACTTAGGCCAAAAATAGAAATGCTGTACCTGAGCAACGGTCTTGTCAATTGCGAAGTGTCCTGCCAGGCCTCCGCTGTGTTTTTCCTGTATGATATTTTCCCGCATGGAACAGTTGGGAATACACAACTGTCCTCCTTTGAACAGCAATCCTTCCTGTAGGTTATAATCCAACCACTTGCTGTCATTTCGTAACAGCGGGTTTTAGCAAGCCTCATAGGCCTCCATAAACTCGGTGTCAGTCGGATATAGCTCTTTCAAATGTTCAAATCCTAAGATTTGCATTGTGCTCTCCTGTAACAATAATGTTCTCCTACTAAGTGCATCTGCTACCTTATTTGATTGCCCACTAATGTGCTTTAGTACAAACGTGAAACTTTGCAGGTACTCAACCCAAGCTGCATGCTTGTGGTTCAATTTGTGCTGCTGCATAATGTACTGTAACACAGAATTATCAGAAAATAAAACAAATTCGTTACCCAATAGATAATGCCGCCAGTGTTTTAAAGCCTGCACAATGGCGTAAAACTCCTTGTCATAGGTCGAGTACTTCTGTCTGCTCTCATTTAATTTTTCGCTGAAATAAGCAACCGGTCTGTCCTCCTGGCTAAGAACTGCCCCAATGGCTGTACCACTGGCATCGCAACGAACTTGAAAAAGTTTGTTGAAATCCGGCAATCTCAACACTGGTCTTTCAGTGATCTTTTTTTTCAAGATCTGAAAACTGTGTTCTGCTGCTTCAGTCCAGTGAAATGGCTGATTCACTTTCTTGATCGTATCTAACATTGGTGCGCAAATCTCGCTGAAATTTCTGATGAAATTCCTGTAAAAACTGGCAAGTCCATGGAAACTTCGAACTTCAAACAAACTCTTCGGAGAAGGAAAGCTAACTATAGCTGTCACCTTTTCTGGATCCATTTTTAATTCATTCTCCGCAATAACAAAACCCAGATATATTAGTTCCCGCTGAAAAAAGGTACATTTCTTCAAGTTAATTAACAGCTTATTCTGCTGTAATTTTCTCAATACACTCTGTAAATGCCTGAAATGCTCCTCCTTAGTTTTACTAAAAATCAAAATATCGTCCAAGTAAACTATTACAAACTTACCGTTAAATTCCTTCAGCACTTCATTCATCAGACGCATGAATGTGCTGGGAACGTTGCTCAAACCAAACGGCATCACCAGCCATTCGTATAAGCCTTCGTTTGTCTTGAAAGCGGTTTTCCATTCATCTCCCTCACGAATCCGGATCTGGTGATATCCGCTCTTCAAGTCAATCTTGGAAAAATAAGTCGCTCCACTCAGACAATCCATCATATTGTCCATCCTTGGTAAGGGAAACCTGTACCTAACAGTAATTTTGTTAATAGCTCTGGAATCTGTACACATTCTCCACTCTCCTCCTTTCTTGGGAGCCAAAACAGTAGGTACTGCGCATGGGTTCATGCTCTTCCGAATCAAACCTTTGTCAAGCAACTCTTAGACCTGTTTCCTAATCTCTTCATGGTCCTTGGGACTCATGCGGTAGGCTGCTTTATTTGGCAGACTTGCCCCTGGTATAAAGTCAATGCAGTGACTAATACCCCTCCTAGGTGGCAACTCATCTGGAAGATCATCCACCACAATGTCTCCAAAATCCTGCAGCAACCTCTGAACTTCTTCTGGCAAATCTGAAACCTGTGTGTGGAGTACCACTGTTCTTGGTCTCCTTATGACAACAAAATTTATCTCGCTGTCCTTAATCTGCTTTATGAATTCTTTCCCACCTAACAGCAGTGCTTTCACTCCACTAGCTTCCGCTGTATTTTCCTCTTTGATGGGTACAAGCATATGCTTGATCCCATCTTTCACAAATTTGTAGCAGTTAGTTTTCCCATCATGAACTGCACTTCTGTCAAACTGCCAAGGTCATCCTAACAGCAAATGACAGACATCCATTGGCATGACATCGCAAAGAATCTTGTCCTTATACTTACCAATCTGAAACTCTACCTCACACTGTTCATCAACTAACAGTTGATGCCCCTTCTGCAACCACGATACTTTGTAAGGAGTGGGATGTTTCATCTTCTTTAATCCCAGCTTGTCCACCATCTCCACAGCTACCAAATTATCGGTACTCCCACTGTCAATGATTACCTTACAGCACTTACCTCATGACTTGCAAACAGTGCGAAACAAAGCTTTTCGCTGATCTGGTTCTGCAACTTCCTTTGCTGGTTTTAACAGCACCTTATTCAACACCAAGGCTTCACCTATCTCAGGTGTGTTCTCCGCTTCTTGCGGTGCCTCCTCAACATCCTCTGGCTGAGCAACATAGGTGCCTCTCCCACCTGCTGGTTCACCCTCAGGATAGTCATATGACTTATGTCCCATTTTGTGACAACGATAACATTGGACAGTTCCCCTGCCTCGACCAAATCCTCGTCCTCTCTGAGCTGGTCGTCCTTCCCTATTTCTGTTGTCCTTATCTGTTGCACCAGCAGATTTGGAACTGCTGCCCTCTTCATTTGGACTTGCACCTCTACCTCTGCCATAAACTTTGCCTTTTCCCCTGCCAGAACCACCTCCTCTCCTGGTGTTCTGTTTCCTGTTTATCTTCTCCTCTGCCTTCAGTGCAAACTGATAGGCTTCATCCAGTGTTTGTGGGGAAAGAATACCAATTTCGTCTAAAATCTCCCCTCTCAAGCCATTTACAAATCTGGCTGTTTTCTCTGAGGTATCTTCTACATACCCTGCTCGCAGATTCAATTTATAAAACTCCTCTGTAAACTCCCTAACAGTCATTCCTCTTTGTTTCAAGTTCTGCACCTGCCTATACAACATAATCTGATAGTCCTTCGGTAGGAACTTCTCCTTCAGCTTTGCTTCCATTCTGGCCCATTTCTTGATTGGCTGTTTGTTCAATCTTCTCCTTTCCGCCTGAACGCTGTCCCACCATAAGGATGCATGTCCTTTCAGCTTAGTGGCGGCAAACTTTACTTGCTTGTCTTCACTGGTTTCCTCAAACTCAAAAAATTTATTAACTTCACTCAGCCAATCTAACAACACATCTGCCGATAAACTTCCGTCATAGGTAGGCAACTCATGCCTCAGCTTATGACTGGATAGCAAAACTGACTTTAATAATTTCAGTTCCGGTGTTACTCCCTCATACTCATCCTCCTCTGGTTCAACTGCCTCTTCATCACTGTTATCTGCTGGGTTTCTTCTTCCTCCAGCCTCTATCACTGCCAATCTTTCACGCAAGACTCGTATCTCCTCTCGTAATCCAGCATCTACTGGCCTGTGGACTATTCATCCTCTTCCTCTTCCTCTTCCTCTTGCTCTTCCTCTTGCTTCACCTTCACCTTCTACCTGTTCCATTAGTTCTGACTCAAAAACTAGCTTTGATACCACTTATGATGGCTTCCCGCCGTTTGACACAAAATATCTCTGACAAAGGCCCACGTCCGGACGCTCTTTATGGTTGACCTTAAATGTTGGTACTCTCCTCGAAAAGGGTTTAGGGTTCGGGAAAGGTCTTTTACCGGTTGTGCCCACACCTGCCGATTCTTTTCACACCAACCCGACTTCTGTCAACTCAATGCTTCGTCATTCTGTCATTGTTGTTGTTCTGCCGCGCCGAAACTTGCTCTGTCTGTGAGGAACCTCTGGTTCTCTGTGTGTTGGTTCGGATATCGACTCTGTGGCTATCTCTCGGCTTCAGTGGTTATGGGTGGTGAGTTCTTGACGACCTGTGAAGGCACATTCGCTCTGCACGATGACAATTTGCTAATTGTATATCTGGTTATTCATTTTTGTTTTGAGGTCAGCACTGTTCAATCTAGTTAACTGTTTGTTTCATTTCATGGCAGGTCCGTTCTCCAGGTCCTGCGCTTCGCCCCTAATGTTCAGGTAAGGAATGGCTCCTTGATATAGTATTTCCGCCTTTCTCCTTCAGGTTTTTAACCGTCTCTGCCACTGTCTTTCAGGTTTTGGTTATGGTTGTATTTGTATCCTCCTCGGCGCCTAGGTCTTCTGGTAAGACCCATGGTCCTCTGGTTTCTTTCTTTCAATCTTAAATGCTCATATATGTGTTATACAGGTCTCTAACCTTTGTTGGTTTGGTTGCAGGGAAATCCAGATGATTGGCCTGTGCTCGCGGTACTCCTAACCGACTTCTCCTCACGCGCTTTCTGGGTAGTGTCTCACATATATTACTGTAGCTAATTGTATGTAGTCTCTGGTTCTTAGGATAGTTTACTTGTGATGTGGGACGATAAAGGTTCTGCTATTTGTCTGTAAGATGGTTTCTCTTTGCCGTTGTCTCGGCCTTACTCCTGTATATGATTGTCAAACTCCTTTTGAGTCAAACCCTTGTGGGGTTTTACGGACTTTTAATCCGTCACCGTATGTAGAATTATTTTGTTGTATTATGGACAGTTCAGGGTTTCGAACCCTTCCCCTGCTACTTTCTATTTTCCCCGCTTTGTAAAACCCTAGGGTTTATCCAAACCCTTGTCTGTTGACTCCGTCAATGATTACAGCTGTAACTATTTGGATTATGGTTATATATTTATGTTGTTGAGATTCTATTCCGTTGGTGACTATGCCGGTGCTGAAGCGCTGTTCTATTGTGTCATTCGTTGTTCAAATGTTAAGTTATAATGCTGGTTCTGTTCTTCAAATTCTTATTTTATTTTAATGCGCTGCTTTACTTGATATGCTGAACAGTATATGAGGGTTTTGTATATCGTATGAAAAGATACAATATTTTATTTCTCTGCTACGACACTGTACTCAATCTTTTAATTAATTGGGGGGGTTCTTAGAAATACCTGTGTTTCTCCGTTTCGTATACACAGATTTTGTTCTCTGGTTATGGAAACGTCTGAACTGTTAGTGTCCGCTTCTCCTACGCTTTCGTCTGGGTGTTGGCCTATGTGTACAGCCTTGTATGCCCTCTGTCGGACAGTGTTGTGACTGTCACGCCGCTCCACTTACAGATTATCTCTGTCTTTTACTTCAACTCAATTTGATTGTACAGGAAAATAAATGATAATGCAAGAATTTGCCTATTACAGTGATGAATAATGAAACGAATAAACAATAAGTATTGATTTTGGAAATGACTGTAGCATTCTATATTTTTTTCATTCATATGAGAGAGGAACCTTTTACAATCACGTCCCTGCTGTTTTTAAACTCAAAGAACCTAACTGTTCTTTCTCAGTTGAAACTAACCCAACAGATTTGGGCAACTATTTTTATCTAACCGTCTATAACTAATACAATGCTTTTAAAGAAAATTAATTTAACTAACAGTTATGTTTCTGTTTCTAATTTCCAAATAAGACAGAGTCAGTGCATGAAATAATTTAACCGAATCCTATCAGAATACTAAAAAAAAGTAAATAAAACAAGTAAATGAAATAAAATAACTGATAAGGTTTTGACACCTGTCCAGTTATACGTAATGACTGTGTGTTCTATTTCTCTCTGAGACTGCCAGCCTCATTCTACCTCCTCAGAGCTGGATGCTCCTGCATCAGTTTCTTAAAACCACACATCAATACCATCGTTTCTTAAAGCCACGGATCAATACCATGGGTCACTTTTTTTTATAAAGTTACTTTTATTTTGTTATTTTTTTTTCACCAAGTTAAAATATTTACATTACGTTCAGTTGCTCATTTATAGCATACTATAGGCCTTAGATCTCCACTCAATGAAGGAATTACATATATCTCATACTAAAAAGTAATATTTTTTTTTTTTTTTTCCAATTACTTTATCTCCCTATATAAAGTTTGATGTAAAATAAAGATGAAAATTAAAATATTTATTTATGATGACATTGATTTTTAAAATAACATTATTATTTTTTTTTAAATAATATTACAAGCAACATCTATAACATATACATATATTAAGCGCTATATATATTTTTTAATTTTTTTCATGTAACATTAAGTGAAAACATCTCGTTCATATACTAAGTTTTAAATCACCTCCATCATCCTATTATTATTATGAATCCTAACTTTAAAAACATTATATATAATTATATATGTAATCCCCCAACTTCAAATATATATTCTCCCCATTTTAAAAATATGATATATCTCGGTCAATTTCATCATTGTTGGAACTACTCCACCTTTCTTAATGTTTAAAAAGATATAAAATAAAATATATAAATAAAAATAGGAATAATATAGGATAAGTAAGTATCATTTTGTTACATAAGAACACATGAAAAGGGAAGCGTGGATGAAATAGCACAAGCATGAAATGGTAGTGTCTCATTGTGTTTTATTGATTTAGCAGGAAATATGTGACAATCGAGGATACACAAATAACCTCATCAACGATCACGTTGAGGACACGTACAAATGTGACAAAAGTGTGTTTAAGAATGTGATGTCGGATAAGTTTGACTAAGACCGAAAGTATAATGACATATTTGGCAGGAGGAATAATATATTGAAGGGAGCCCATAGGTTAATGATAAATTTAAACATTCATATTTTAAGAGAGATTGAGAGAGATTTATTGAGTTGCAAAAAACAAATGTTAATCACTGTAATAAATATTATAAAATAAATAAAAATGAGAATTAGAATTTTTTTTTTTATATTTCAATTCAAGTTCATGAGAATTATTTTTAATTTTGGTAATGCTTATTGTTTAAAAGTTAAAATAAAGATTATTTTGAATTTTGAAATTGAGGTGAATCACGTTTTTATAATAATGTAGTTTTTTTTCTTTTTAATTCTTTTTTGTTTGTTTGTTAGGTTATGTGAGGATGACAACTAGGTCTAACATGTGGGTTGAGTAGTCATGAACTAGGGGCATCTAAACCACCTGTGACTTTTACACCAAAGAGTGCCTTCACATAACACCCTATCACTATTTTCTATACACCTCATGAGCTTTCCTCTAACTCTTTATTTCCCCATAACTTCTCATTAAATTTGGAAGTAATATTATTTTTAAAATTATCCTAACTTGCAAGATGGTCTCCTCCTTTATTCCCTAATGGTATAGCCAAGACTAGGCATTGCTTCAACCCAATGTAGGTGTTTTGGTTAGAATTAGAAGCAAATTTAATAAACTTCTTGGCATTCATGTCATACAATTTCTTCTTATACATAAGATACCTTATCATAACCATGGTATAAATAGAGAAAATCTTACTTCAATGAAGAAGCTAAGATAAGAAGTATTTCCTTTAATCTTGAACTTATAAGTTATAAACTACTTTTAGATTTGTTCAAAATATTATTATATCTATTGAAACTGAATCATAAAAACCAATTAACTCTTTTACAAATATCTTTAAATAAATATTATCTTATTAATTTTAGCATATTTGAAATATTTTTAGAATTTTAAAATTTCAATTATTAAAATTAACTTATTATATATATATATATATATATATATACATACATTAATTATAAAATTAATCAACGAGTTAAATATATATATTAATATCATTATTTTTTTAACTAATACAACCACATTAAAAATATCAATGTGGCTACAAAAAAAACTATTTCAACATGAAAAATGTCTTACTAATGCACACATTTACGTGACTAACCATGTATAAAAGGGTTATGGGTCAACTTTAACTTACTAAAAAAAAAGGAATGATAAATGAATGTTATAAATAATAATGTGGAACATGGTGAAACTTGTTAGAATTGGAATACTCTCAAATCCTTAAGAAAATGGTGGTGGGTGGGAAGTAAGGTGGCACTAATCTAATTTCTTAAATTTACTAAAAGTAATGGACCATTTTTCTAAATAAATTTGTTTATATATAAATTAATGTTATAAATAATAATGATGTCACATACCCTAGTAACCTCGCATGTAAAAGCACGGAGTTAGAATTTTTTTATACAAATTACCCACAAGTAATTATCCAATTCACAACTCCACAATTCATCATTAACCATTAGATATAATGTTCATTAGTACATCAAGTAAATTGCAATAACAGATAGTAAGTTGCATAACCATTAACCACCACCGTGGTAGTGTAATAACATAAACTGTCTCATGAATCCTTGCATCCATTTCATGATTTCCTTAACCTTATTAGTTAATCACATACTTGGACATTATGATTATGCCATCAAATAAAGAACCATCAACATCAAGGATTCATCATCATCAAACTGACACAAAAGGAAATCACACCATTGAACACCAATATACCCTGGAAACCCCGTAGGGTGAAAACCAGCAAACGTTTAATCTTATTATTAAACGTTCGTAAGGGATTTCACCCCTCACTCAATGGCTTATAAGGGATTCCATCGCTTAACCATTGTTATAAAATCTTTACAATGAATTATCATTAATTTGTCACAACCTCACTAAAAGCTAAACAGTTTTCATGTAATCTTTTACTTACATACCACCACATACAACATTCCTTGTGGCATGATTGTTTTAGCAATGTGTGTTCCTACAACTCGGACTCATCTGCATGGACTATTGATCACTTTCCTGCCTTAATGTTAACATCACTTTTCTTTGGCACCAACCGCCATCGTTTCCTGTCAATGTTGTCATCAACAAGCTTTGGAAACAAGATTAGAAACCATAATAATGAACCAATAACCAACCTCTAAAAGAGATCCTTTAGCATCTATGCATATGCATGAGCAAGCATGACATACTATTTAACTAGTACATACACCCAATTAATTATCGTTTGACCTCCACAATGTTTATTTACACTAATGCATAATTCTCTTTAAGAGTTCTAACTCATTAGTTCTACTAATCATGTATAACACATTCGTTATATCTTCATACTTGTAATAAATTGTTATTTCTAGGCTTAAGCACATATGTTCTTTTCACATAGTTATTTTTCGAGAACTCATCATAGTCTCTCTAACATACGAAGAACATAACTCCATATCACAATGACTATTCCTTGTTCATACCAATGCTTATCATATTAGCCCTTCTTTAATGTATGCAACACATATTCCATTCACTAGAATACTACCATCATTTCATACAACAAACCAAATACCTCTTCCTTAAAGGAAGTCATTATAACCTCATTTCACTATCTTTTTATATGAGGGTTTCTCAAGCTTCCCTTTCAAGAAATTATTAAAGATATCCATCTTTATGCATAAAAATAAAAATACAAAAACAAGGTTTACTTACCCTTTATGCATCAAAATCAAGAAATCAACACAACTCATCTATCAAGACAATCTCTTCAAGAGATTATTATTTTCAAGAAAGTTAACATGATCATTTTCTCTATGTACTCACAGACTCATATTTCCAAAGTCACAATCGCTACCCTTATGTGCATGCAACATGTGTTTTTCTCCTAACACAATTATTTTTACTTCAATGCACATAGTCTTTTCATGAAACAAGTATGGATTCTCATGATAATATGAACACTATTCATATATCTTTTAAGGAAAGAACCTCTATTTTGTTTCCAAGAAAACTCTCATAAAAGCCTTCATCTTCATACATGAAGTATGCATTGTTTTTCTAAAAAGAACCTATAGAAATGAATATCTATGTGCCTAGAAGCATATCATTAGCTATTTCTATCATGCATGTAATACATAATCATTTCACAAGAAACTTAGAGATCAGCTAGTATCACAATGCAATAGCTTGTATCCCTTTTCAAGATAATGACTAGTGACTTGACATTTAACGCAAGGAAAGGAAATCTTTCAAAAAGATAAATAAAACACACATAAATTTTTCCTTCTAGAAAGAGAGCAAGTTACTTATCTTATCCATGGCCGCCTCTTGCCTCCATCACCTTCAACACTCAGAAGGCACTTCCTTTCAATAATAATGTGTAAACAGTTCGATTCTCTCTCTGCAAACATGAGACAGAGAAGCATTCGATGGAGTTAACACATGTTGAAAATCCACGGTACTCATCATGTGTGGCATAGCTAATCTCATTCCCAGAAAGTTCAGTGAGGAAAGGAATATCGAAGGTGGTTTTATTTCCACCATAGTGAAATAGAGCAAGGGGCGTGTTTTGCATGTGATACCAGACCCCACTGATAACATGCCTACCATTCACATTGAACATCAAGTCCACATTGGGAATCATCCAGGGATATAATTTCAACATCTGGGAAAATTCCCAGATGGTAAACAGATCTCTCATCTAGAGATATTTTTGCCATGACTCGACTTGAACAATCGTGAGCTCGAATGACCAGACTCTTCTCGCAGCCTCAACAATCTACAACATGATCCCTGCTTTGTCCAAGGCCTCAGGTCATGTTGAATCCACTTAAAGAAAATAACGTGCACACCACCATAGCCGACGCGTTTCCACAATTGCCATTATTGCTATGATTAAGATTGGTATACGTGGTAAGCCATGCCGGTGAGCACATGTTACTGGATAAACACTCGAAGAACTCCTTGGTCTTCGCTATTCTCTACCAGATTGTAGCATTAGTTGTCCCATTGGGGCAGAGGGGTGCTCGAAATAGCTTTCTTGCTATAACCGTCTGCTTCTCCAACTGCTCCCTGTTGAAAGCTTTATGTGTAGGGTTCAATACTAGATGCAGTTTCTATATGCCATTTAAAACTAAGATTTCCCTTATAATTTGTTGAGCCTCTTTTGAAAAGAGATCAACTACGCCATTGTGTTCCGAGAAACATGTGCTGGATGACATCCACCCCCCATTCCTTGATGAAAGCCTTCATTTTGTTCTCTTTCCCCTTTCGTAAGAGATCTTCCCCTCATTCAGTTTCACGAGAATCAAGAATCGGTTCAATAACTAATTCGTAAGTTTCTGTAACTTTTCGGTAACTTAAAATTACTTTTACGCAGGGCTAGTTACAATACGGATATTACATACTCCCCCCCTTAACAAGAACACCGTCCTCGGTGTTTATCTCTCGTTGGAACTTTAGATTGTACTCATGGTATAACCATCTAAACCATGCAAAATGTGATCCTTCCTCTTTTAAAATCAAAGAGTTCATTCCAAGAAATGACAACAACAAAATTTAATTGCATTAGTCATAATGTTGTGAGTCAAATGAAATACTTTTAACTGTGCAATGTTAGATGATTTTTAAATCACATTACGTTTACAAGTACTTAAGAGCTCATCACTACTCCACATGCACACTGAATTAGCTCTCACTAAAGACATTCACAAAGTACTTCTAAAAGTACCAAAAGAGCACCTAGCTCCCTAATCATCAAATAATCAATCACTGCATCAAGTAAAAATTGTCTTAGCCCACACTAAGGTGTTCACAAAATTAATAATACAATAAAGGAATTAAAATTTCCAATAACTCCATATTGAGCACTAAGCTCAGTGCATAACATATCTTACACAACTATATGTAAAATCCATTTTTAACATAACATATAGCTTATTAGTTAATTCCTTTAGCGATGAGACCACAATAGGCTAAAGAATTCCCAACCCATAGGAACTAATTTCCACAACTAGATCGAGTCATTTTCACATCCACACAGTTTCTTTGATAAAGTCCTTACCAGGTCTAACATGGAATTCCACTGGCCAACCAGCTCAAGAATTCTAAGGAGAGGAAATCTGGGCAGACAAGTACCATCAACCCCTCCGGGCAGGTAACTACCATCAACCCAAATCCGGGCAGACAAGTACCATCAACCCCTCTGGGCAGGTAACTGCCATCAACCCAAGGCATTCTAGCCTTTCACAATCAGGGCAGACAAGTACCATCAACCCCTCTGGGCAGGTAACTGCCATCAACCCAAGGCATTCTAACCTTTCACATCTATCTGCAACTGTCTGGCATGTTAAATTTCTCTGTTATCACTCTTTCCCAAAGTAATTTACATAATGAACCATATAATCATTATCATTAACAAAACAAACATGCATGTATACCATGCATCTACACTTAACCCTCAACATGGGTCCACAACATCTAGATTGTTAGGAAACACAATTGACATACATGTTGTATGCATTCTAATTTCCAAATAACACAATCATGCATATCATATAACATTATTCTTTCTCATTTATGATTGCAATTCTCATTGCAACATTTTATGTGACGAGTTTTCTTGTTGCCATTAAGCTACCACTACTTAATCCCATTAGCAACATTAGTTATACATATGCATCCTTTAACAAGTATTCACTTCCCTAATCTTTTAGTTTGCGGCACAATACTATCATGCATAAAAGTATATGCAAATATTCATTACTCTATAGAAGTCAAAAATAGTTGAGCTAACAATCTAAACATTTCCAATTTCCCACAATGTATTGCAATCAACGAACCAATACAGGAAGTAACTACCACAATCACTTGTTTGTGAATTGTGATAAGCTTAAATCAAATTCAATTCATGCACATAAGTGCTATTAGTTAGTCAAACAACACTAACCAATCACAACTACCAATCTTCTTAATAAAACCATGGCAAAACTTAATCCAATTTAGTTATGACAATCAAGTCTCGCTACTTGACTAATTGCCTATTTTCCAATCTAAGGGGTTCTTCTAATGTCCTTTTAAAACAATTTGTCATCCTATTCAAGGATGTTCCCCATAATTTATATTCATGCATTGGCTTATTAAGTTTCTTTCATTGTAACTTCAATCTTGTTTAATAATGCATCATTGTTATTGCCATATGTGCAAATCAAAAGTTGGTAGCTGATTGCCACTTTCCTCAATGAGTGTTCAATATTGTTCATAAGTGTAATGAGTGTTCAATATTGTTCATAAGTGTAATGAGTGTTCAATATTGTTCTTAAGTACGAAAAAAGTTTTAGTGTCTTTTATCCTCATCAGGAATCCAATGTCATGAACATAGTCATGCAGCAATTTTATTACTTACTACTCAAAGCAGTTTAAACACGAATCACACTTATCATGCTGAAAGTAGTGTACTACGTAAATAAATATGTGAATGAGAATCATACCTGAGTTAATGCCCACTCACGGCGTACCTCAATTTTCTTTCCACCTACCAATTCCCAAAGGCACTAGTGTTGCAACCTTTAGTTCTGATACCACTTGTCACATACCCCGGTAACCTCGCATGTAAAAGAAGGGAGTTAGAATTTTTTTATACAAATTACCCACAAGTAATTATCCAATTCACAACAACACAATTCATCATTAACCATTAGATATAATGTCCATTAGTACATCAAGTAAATTGCAATAACAGATAGTAAGTTGCATAACCATTGACCACCACCGTGGTAGTGTAATAACATAAACTGTCTCATGAATCCTTGCATCCATTTCATGATTTCCTTAACCCTATTAGTTAATCACATACTTGGACATTATGATTATGCCATCAAATAAAGAACCATCAACATCAAGGATTCATCATCATCAAACTAACGCAAAAGACAATCACACCATTAAACACCAGTATACCCTGGAGACCTCGTAGGGTGAAAACCAGCAAATGTTTAATCTTATTATTAAATGTTCGTGAGTGATTTCACCCCCCACTCAATGGCTTATAAGTGATTCCATCCCTTAACCATTGTTATAAAATCATTACAATGAATTATCATTAATTTGTCACAACCTCGCTAAAAGCTAATCATGTTTTCATGTAATCTTTTACTTACATACCGCCACATACAACATTCCTTGTGGCATGATTGTTCTAGAAATGTGTGTTCCTGCAACTCGAACTCATCTGCATGGGTCGTTGATCACTTTCCTGCCTTAATGTTAACATCACTTTTCTTTGGCACCAACCACCATCATTTCCTATCAATGTTGTCACTAACAAGCTTTGGAACCAAGATTAGAAACCATAATAATGAATCAATAACCAACCTCTAAAAGAGATCCTTTAGCATCTATGCATATGCATGAGCAAGCATGACATACTATTTAACTAGTACATACACCCAATTAAATATCGTTTGACCTCCACAATGTTTATTTACACTAATGTATAATTCTCTTTAAGAGTTCTAACTCATTAGTTCTACTAATCATGTATAACACATTCGTTATATCTTCATACTTGTAATAAATTGTTATTTCCAGGCTTAAGCACATATGTTCTTTTCAAATAGTTATTTTTCGAGAACTCATCATAGTCTCTCTAACATACGAAGAACATAACTCCATATCACAATGACTATTCCTTGTTCATACCAATGCTCATCATATTAGCCCTTCTTTAATGTATCCAACACATATTCCCTTCACTAGAATACTACCATCATTTCATACAACAAACCAAATACCTCTTTCTTAAAGGAAGTCATTATAACCTCATTTCACTATATTTTTATATGAGGGTTTCTCAAGCTTCCCTTTCAAGAAATTATTAAAGATATCCATCTTTATGCATAAAAATAAAAATACAAAAACAAGGTTTACTTACCCTTTATGCATCAAAATCAAGAAATCAACACAACTCATCTATCAAGACAATCTCATCAAGAGATTATTATTTTCAACAAAGTTAACATGCTCACTTTCTCTATGTACTCACAGACTCATATTTCCAAAGTCACAATCGCCTTATGTGCATGCAACATGTGTTTTTCTCCTAACACAATTATTTTTACTTCAATGCAAATAGTCTTTTCATGAAACAAGTATGGATTCTCACAATAATATGAACACTATTCATATGTCTTTTAAGGAAAGAACCTCTATTTTGTTTCCAAGAAAACTCTCATAAAAGCCTTCATCTTCATACATGAAGTATGCATTGTTTTTCCGAAAAGAAACTATAGAAATGAATATCTATGTGCCTAGAAGCATATCATTAGCTATTTCTATCATGCATGTAATGCATAATCATTTCACAAGAAACTTAGGGATCAGTTAGTATCACAATGCAATAGCTTATATCCCTTTTCAAGATACTGACCAGCGACTTGGCATTTAACGCAAGGAAAGGAAATCTTTCAAAAAGATAATTAAAACACACATAAATTTTTCCTTCTAGAAAGAGAGCAGGTTACTTATCTTATCCATGGCCACCTCTTGCCTCCATCACCTTCAACACTCATAAGGCACTTCCTTTCAATAATAATGTGTAAATAGTTCAATTCTCACTCTGCAAACATGAGACAGAGAAGCATTCGATGGAGTTAACACATATTGAAAATCCACGGTACTCATCATGCGTGGCATAGCTAATCTCATTCCCAGAAAGTTCAGTGAGGAAAGGAATATCGAAGGTGGTTTTATTTCCACCGTAGCGAAATAGAGCAAGTGGCGTGTTTTGCATGTGATACTAGACCCCACTGATAACAGGCCTGCCATTCACATTGAACATCAAGTCCACATTGGGAATCATCCAGGGATATAATTTCAACATCTGGGAAAACGCCGAGATGGTAAACAAATCTCTCATTTGGAGATATTTTCGCCACGACTCGACTTGAACAATCGTGAGCCCGAACGACCAGACTCTTTTGGCAACCTCAACAATCTACAGCATGATCCTCGCCTTTGCCCAAGGCCTCACGTCGTGCTGAATCCACTTAAAGAAAATAACGAGCACACCACCATAGTCGACGCGTTTCCACGATCGCCATTATTGCTATGATTAAGATTGGTATACGTGGTAAGCCATGCGGATGAGCACATGGTACTAGATAAACACTCGAAGAACTCCTTGGTCTTCGCTATTCTCTACCAGATTGTAGCATTACCTGTCCCATTGGGGCAAAGCGGCGCTCAAAACAGCTTTCTTGCTACAACCGTGTGCTTCTCCAACTGCTCCCCGTTGAAAGCTTTACAGGCAGGGTTCAATACTGGATGCAATTTCGGTATGCCATTTAAAACTAAGCTTTCCCTTATAATCTGTTGAGCCTCTTTTGAAAAGAGATCAAGTACTCCATTATGTTCCGAGAAACATGTGCTCGATGACATCCACCCCCCATTCCTTGATGAAAGCCTTCATTTTGTTCTCTTCCCCCTTCCGTAAGAGATCTCCCCCTCATTCAGTTTCACGGGAATCAAGAATCGGTTCAATAACTGATTTGTAAGTTTTTGTAACTTTTCCGTAACTTAAAATTACTTTTACGCAGGGCTAGTTACAATAGGGATATTACAAATGAGGAACTTATCATGGAGGGACTTATTAGAATTGGAATAATCTCAAATCCCAAAGAAATTGGTGAGTGGGGAACGGGGAATTTAATCTTTTAAATTTATTAAAAGTCAATACAACCTAAAAAACTCTTTAATACATTACATCTATTGATAAGCATTAAAGCTAAGCCTATACTAAACATATTTGCTCGAGAATCAATCTAACTCCAGAATTTAAAAATAAAAAATTAAAAAATATATATATATATATATATATATATCCACCTTAAGTTAAAATAACAAACCTTCAACCATTATAACAAATAAACTAACATGTTAAAATTTAATGTTATACCTATTTTGGAAATATATAACTTCAATTTTATTTTAAATTAATAAATGTTAAAAAAAATCATCAACTTACGTGAAAAATGATCATTTAGTTAAATGAAATATGAGTTGGATTTGTATTTGTTTAAGTATTTTTAAGTATTAAGTGAATTTGCATTTGTTTAAGTATTTTTAATTAGATTTCGTATCAATTATTTTTTCCCAAAAATAATGATTTTCCATAAGTTAATATAAACTTGTTTCAAACTTGCATTTTCTTATATATTTTTTATATTTTAGATCTCAGTCTCAATGATAATTCATATTTTATATTGCATTTTCAATGACAATTCCATGGTCTTCTGCAATTTGGCTTTGAAAATACAAACATAATTTTAGGAAACACCATAATGGAGTATAATTCCTCATAAATATATGATTATGTTTTTTCTGGAAATTTCCCTTATATTTTTCAAAATTTTGGTAGGGATTTTTGTGAATCCAAATAAAAATGGTCAAACTTCTTAATTTTAGGAGCATTAGAGGTTTTTGATGGTGCCAAATCTATTTCCACCATCAAAAATACGATTCAAACATTGTGTCTATAAGATTTTTTGAATTTTTTTTTACTGAATTCCAATCATTTTTTGTGGTCCTGGCCATTCCTCTGCCTCAATGAACTCTCAAAAAATATATTAATTTTTTTTTTATATATAATGTCAAAAAATATATAAAATCATTTTATAAATTTAATAAAATAACAAATTTTTTTATTAAATCATACGTAGAAAATAAAAATTCGTTAATTCACTTCTAAAAAATCTTAAAAAATAAGTAAAAAAATATAACGTCACTCAATATTTTGCGAACATGTAATCTATTTATTTTTAAAGTCAAAAATCTTAGTAAAAATGTAACTTGACTCTCTCATTTCCATCCAAAATGATCTGAAAAAATGAAAACAAAATATAATTTATGTATTTTAAAGTCAAATATCTGGTGACAACATTAAGGTTTCCAAAGAGAATAACATTACCATGCATGTGCCATTAAAACTGTTTGGAAATCACGTAAGTTTTTCTGTGTATCCGTTCACGACACTAGCTGTGTTAGATAGAACCAAATCGATTTTTTCATGACAATAAGAGTGGTATAGACTCTATAAATAAGTTGTAGGGTCATCTGTCTGATTCCTTACAAACATTGGTGAGCCATATGCATGGGAGGGAAGCTATTCGGTTGCGAGGAGATCAAATAACAAGGTAGATATATTGATTGCATTTCTGTCATTACAATTATCAAAGGAAATCTTCATGGTTTTGATTTATTTGTTCATCTTTGAACGTGTCTCAAGGATATCAATCTCAATGAGTTAACCAGCTTTTTCTTCTCATGAACCATGAAAATAATATGTAAAAAATCATGAAAATATAATGTAAAAAACTATGTAGAGCATGTGAAGTTGGAAAGTTTTCAGACATTTTGATAGCAGAGTATTAATGAAAATGTAAAAAAACAAATATGTATATTCATCTGTTTTTTATGAGCAATAGCAGAATATTAATGAAAAGTGAACATAGATGAAGAGTTATTTAGTTATTCTTTTAATATGCAAATTCCCATGATTTGTTTTTGTGTGAGAATCTTGCTTTGGATAATGATGATACAATGTTTATGTAGCAATATCATTTTACAGTGAAATCCAAAAACCATTATGTTTTGAGATCAATTAAAAGGCAGGTATATTAGAAATCAACATCACTTCTTGTAGTAAATTGGTTTTATGTTACAATTCTTAGAATAGTTTTGTTGGAAAATGTAACTCTTACTTGTCTCAGTTGTGGTTCTTGTTAAATGAAGGAGTCTGTTTTTAGGATCTATTTCCTATATTAATGTGTGGTTGAGATATTCTTTCAACCAACAAATTATGTGTGCATGTATATATCAAAGCTCCACGAGCCTTTGCCAATCCTAAGATGAGGGAAATAATTCAGAAGTATATTTTCTTTTATGCGTTTTTAAGTGACCATCATTCTCCTGATTCTCCTTTTGATTCTTGAAGATCACATTCTCCTTCTGATTCTGGAAGACCCGGCGCGAGTGCAGGATTCTGGAGCATTGGTAATTAACTTCTATAGCCGCGATTCCGAAGAGTTTCGCTAGAGATTGCAGAAGGAGATGGAGGCGATCAGCCAAGTTACGATCATCGCTCCCAATTTGATGGATGTTGGGGATTTTGTGGTACATGAATCCCTAGAGTCCATGTAGCTAGCCATTGATAAATTTGGGAGCTTGGTGTGGTCAGGGACAAACGACACTGTGGCCGACTTACATGCTCCTACAGAAATATTTCAAGGATGTTGGGGTTGTGTTAGGCCTTGGGAGAATCGAAAATGTCACCAGCGACTCGTTATTTCCAAGCAATCCGTGCAATGGATGTTGGAAATTTCTGATAATTCCAAACAAAAACACACAGCAATGCTCTGTTTCTTAACACACCGGAGATTAAAAAAGAATCGTTTGCGGAATACGGTGTTTCAACAATGCAGAACTGGTGTTTAAGCAACGCTGAAAATGGTGTTTCAGCAACACTCTGTTTTTGACACAACCAAACAAAAATAATATTTTCTGATAAGAGAGTTTCAACAACGCACAACAAAAGAGACTTTGTATTCATTAACAATACTTCCTCTAAGAGAGGGATTACAACAAGCCTGCTTCATAGGCAGTTCAAAAAATTAAAAAAAAACTTCACTCTGTAAATAAAAATTGCATTACTGTGTTGCACTACTGTACATTACAGAAAACAAAATACTCTATCTCCTCTCAAAATCAACACACTGTCTTTGCACTGTTGTGTCTGCACTATTGTACATCTACAAAACATTCTATTTCAGCTCAAAAATATTACGTGTGTAAATTTTTCATTCATACATATGCGCTGCTGCGTATTACAAAAAAAAAACTATCTCTGCACTGTTGTGTATTACAAAGAGCACTCTGTCTCTTGTCAGCTCACACTACTCAGAAAGAAAAAAAACATTACATTTCATATACGACAACCAAAAAGAAATTGTGTGAACCAAAAAAAAAAAACTACTTGAAACTTTTATGACAAGACCAGAAATTAAAACAAGGTATGGAGGGGTTGACAAATAAGTTTAATTCCTGAAATTTCTGGATGTTGCGGTACATTCATTCATACATATGCGCTGCTGGGTATTACAAAAAAAAAACTATCTCTGCACTGTTGTGTATTACAAAGAGCACTCTGTCTCTTGTCAGCTCACACTACTCAGAAAGAAAAAAAACATTACATTTCATATACGACAACCAAAAAGAAATTGCGTGAACCAAAAAAAAAAAACTACTTGAAACTTTTATGACAAGACCAGAAATTAAAACAAGGTATGGAGGGGTTGACAAATAAGTTTAATTCCTGAAATTTCTGGATGTTGCGGTACATTCTGCATGTTCGCAGTAAAACCTGGTGTTTACTATTTTTACCAACTGTAATAAATTACCACCATTCCGTAATAAATCGATGTGTAATGGTGAATTCAGGCAAGGACTGGAGCTGCAGCTCTTTAATGGCGAATACATCATTGCAGGGTATGGCAAAGGGCTGGCCCTGCAGTTGAAAATAATATTTCAACACTCCCCTTTAGTTTCAACTGCTAGGTTATCAGTCATACCGAGATATTTTCTCAAAAACTCAAAACCTTTTTGTCCCAATGGTTTGGTCAGAATTTCTGCAACGTGCTCCTGAGTTCTGCAATGTACTAAAACAATTTCTCCATTGCTTACCAATTCCCTGATGTAATGGAACCTTGTGTCAATGTGTTTCGTTCTCTTATGAAACACAAAATTCTTGGATAATGCAATAGCTGAGCTATTGTCACAATAAATCACAGTTCCTTTTGTTTGCTCTTGGTCTAAACTCCTTAACATCCTTCTCATCCAAACTATTTGACACGCTGCTACTGTAGCTGCCACATATTCTGCCTCTGCTGTAGATACGCTACAATAGGCTGCTTTTTAGAAGCCCATGAAACGGCTGTGAACCCATGTGAAAAACATAACCGGATGTGTTTTTCCGATCATCTACAATTCCAGCCCAATTACTATCAGTGTATCCAACTAAATTTGAACATTCTGAAGCAGTATATAAAATGCCAAACCTTTTATTACTTTTAACATACCTCAGAATTCTTTTTGCTGCCTGCCAATGCGCTTCTTTTGGCCTCTCCATGAATTTGGAAATTAAACTAACAGCATGCATTATATCCGGCCTAGTTGCAGTCAAATACATAAAGTTGCCAACTATGCTCTTGTACAAACTAGGATCAAAATCCTTGTTGCTGTCCTCTTTGCTAAGTTTTAATCCCGTCACTGTGGGAGTGATTGCTGCTTTGCTATCTTGCATATTAAATCTGACAACACTTCATTAACATATTTTTCTTGTGAGATAAAGATCCCACTTTCATTTTGATCTACTTCTATTCCTAAGAAGTATTTCAGCAAACCCATGTTAGTCATCTCAAATTCCTCTTTCATGACTACTTTGAAATTCTCAATAAGATAATCATCATTACGTGTGAAAATAACATCATCAACATATAACACAACAGTTAGTATTTTACCATCCTTTTCTTTGATGTAGAGGGTGGGTTCTCCCTCACACTTTTCAAATCCATTTTCCTGGAGATAGGAATCTATCCTGTTGTACCATGCTCTTGGTGCTTGCTTCAGCCCATAAAGAGTTTTCTTCAATCTGCACACTTTGTACTCTTGGCCTTTCTTTTCATAGCCTGGAGGTTGTTCAATGTAAACCTCTTCCATTAACACTCCATTTAGGAATGTTGACTTCACGTCCATTTGGTAAACTTTCCACTTGTTTTGTGCTGCTATGGACAACACTGCTCTCACGGTTTCCATTCTAGCAACCAGTGCGAAGGTTTTCTCATAGTCTCTCTCATACTGCTGCTTATATCCTTTGACAACCAGTCTTGCCTTGTGTCTTTCTATTTTTCCTTCAGCATTATTCTTGGTTTTGTAGACCATTTAACTCCAATGACTTCCTTTCCTTTTGGTAGTTCAACTAAATCCCATGTCTTGTTTCTTTCTATGGCATTGATCTCCTCACCCATAGCTTCTATCCATTTCCTATCCTTAATAGCATCTTCGAAATGAGTAGGGTCATCAACATGACAATATAAAGCAAATAAAGAATTCATACCTTCATTTTCTGCCTCTTGTTCATAAATATCACTTAAATTTCTGAACTTCTACCTCTTTCATTTGGTGTACAAGTGCTTGAAGAAGCACTTGAATTTCCTCCTTGTGGTGTGCTTGGAGAAGCACTTTCATTTCTCCTCAAGGGTATCTCTTGTTGCCCTTGTGTTGGTGTTGATGTTTGGGGTGTTTTAGCCATCTCCTCATCATCTTCATCATGAGACAAGGGTGA
This sequence comes from Pinus taeda, assembly GCA_000404065.3. Classification (NCBI taxonomy): domain Eukaryota; kingdom Viridiplantae; phylum Streptophyta; class Pinopsida; order Pinales; family Pinaceae; genus Pinus; species Pinus taeda. Next base: position 43,552 of record APFE031518490.1, on the reverse strand, counting down.
CTCCTTGCTTTCTCCCACTCCATGCTTCTTCCGACACTCTGTACATCACTGCTTTTGTAGGGCATCTATTCAAAATGTACGCTGCACAATGTACAACTTCAGCCCAATAATCATTTGGCAAATGCTTTACCTTCAACATGCTCCTCCCCATATCCATGATTGTCCTGTTCTTCCTTTCAGCAACTCCATTTTGCTGCGAAGTGTACCTTGTGGTAAACTGTTTGTGAATTCCATTTTCTCTACCAAAACGTAGAAATTCTTTAGAGATATACTCACCTCCTCTATGAGTTCTTAGAACTTTGATATGCAGCCCACTTTGGTTTTCTACAAGTGATTTGAAATTTTGAAATTTTTCAAACACTTCACTTTTGTTCTTCATGAAATAAACCCAAGTTTTTCTAGTAAAATCATCAATGAATGTTAGAAAATATTGGCTACCTGCTAGTGATGGAGTTTGCATCGATCCACATAAATCTGAGTGCACAATCTCTAAGGCTGCTTTTTCCCTTGTGCTTTTCCCGGATGGAAAACTTTCTCTGTGTTGTTTCCCCAAGATACAACCTTCACAAAGGTTGTCTGGTTTCTTTATCAATGGTAATCCTCTTACCATTCCTTTTCTACTCAACAAGTTAAGACCTCCAAAGTTGAAATGTCCAAATCTCAAGTGCCACAACCAATTTTCATCCTTTGGTACGCTTTGGAAAGCCTCTTGTGTAATTGCTGCAATTTCAACTCCATCTTTCAAAACTGCTTTTATCCTGAGAGGGAACATCATGTTCCTTGTCATCTTTACTTCACCAATACATCGTTTGGTGGGTGCTCTATCCATGATAGTGCATACATCATTCACAAAGAAAACATTGTACCCCTTTTGAACAAGCTGACCAATACTCAAGAGGTTACATTTCATTCCAGGAACATAATAGACATCTGCTATGGTTTTCTTTTCACCTTTCTTTGTAAATATTTTAACTTCTCCTTTTCACATAACAGAAATTTTACTATCAGTCCCAAGTGTGATTGTGATTTCACATTTTGATCTAATTTAGAAAACAAGGCTATGTTTCTTGTAATATGGTTGTTGCAAACAGAGTCTAGAAACCATATATCATCACTATTTGGTTCAGCCATGTTACAAGCTAAAATCACATTATCTTGGTTGATATTTTCTCTAGTGATATTTGCACTCGATTTATTATTCATATCATGCTACTTCTTCTTACATTCATTGGCATAATGCCCATATTTTTTTACAATAATAACATTGGACATTGGCTTTTTCATACCTTTGTCCTTGAGCATGATGTTGTCCACTATGTTGGTTGCTGCCTTGGCCTTGGTTCTGATTTGGATTGTTGTCTCTTCCTTGAGCATTTGCTGGACTGTTTCTTCCACCTCTGTTTTGGCTTCTGCCTCTTCGTCTTTTGTTTCCTCTGCCTTGACCTCTTCCTCTTCCAAAAGACATCTGGGTCTTAAAGGCTTGTTCTAGAGATGAGTTTTCATTTCTACTCAATCTCTGCTCATGTATTATCAGTGATGCATGTAGTTCATCAACTGAAAAGTTTGTGAGATCCTTTGTCTCTTCTATGGCGGTGACAATCACATCAAACTTTGAGGGTAGGATCCTCAATAGTTTCTCCACAATCCTCCTTTCTTCAAGAATCTCTCCATGATACCTTATCTGTGTGACCAGACCAATCACATGTGTGAAGAATGAGTCAATATTGTTTGACTCCTTCATGCAAAGATTCTCAAAATCTCTCCTCAGCAACTGTAGTTTTGCTGTCTTCACTTTCTCCATGTCATGATACGTTGTCTTGAGAGTTTTCCATGCTTCTTTGGATGTCTTGGCTGCTGCTATCCTTGGAAACACACTCTCATGCACTGATTGATATAAAAATACGAGGGCTTTTGAATCATTCTTCCTATTGCTCTCCAACAAATCTTTCTCTGCTTGAGTTAATCTATTAAACTCATTTTCATCTGCTCGTTCTTCAAACCCATATTCAACAAATTCCCATAGATCTTGTGAGGAAAACAGGGCTCTCATGGTTATTGCCCAATAGTCATAGTTTTTCCCATTAAACTGTGGGAGCTGATTATTAAACATACCCATGCTAGTGCTTGTGCTGGTGCTCGAGCCAGCCATTCTTACACTTTAAACTATGCTTCAAAATACAGACTCTGTATTTAAAATCACTAACTGTCTTCAACAACAACACAGAAAACTAATCTGAGAAATACCTGAATCCTTTCTTGACTGTCTTCACTCTACTAGAGAAGCTGCTGCAGCAAAAAAACTCCTTCCTTTAGCTTCTTTGACACCTTCAAAGAGCCTGGACTAGCTCTGATACCATGTTGGGAATTTTTGATAATTCCAAACAAAAACTGAACAGAACAGAGCAATGCTCTATTTCTTAACACAACGGAAATTAAAAAAAATCATTTGCGGAATACGGTTTTTCAGCAACGCTGAAACTCGTGTTTCAGCAACACTCTGCTTTTGACACAACGAAACAAAAATAATATTTTCTAATAACAGAATTTCAACAACGCACAACAAAAGGAATTTGTATTCATTAACAATACTTCCTCTAACAGAGGGATTACAACAAGCCTGCTTCAGAGGCAGTTCAAAAACTTAAAAATAACTTCACTCTATAAATAAAAATTACATCACTGTGTCTGCACTGCTGTACATTACAGAAAGCAAAATACTCTCTCTCCTCTGAAAATCAACACACTGTCTTTGAAAATCAACACATTGTCTTTGCACCGCTGCGTCTGCACTTTGCACTACTCTGTCTGCACTGCTGTGTCTGCACTTTGCACTGCTGTGCATCTACAAAATACTCTGTTTCAGCTAAAAAATCTTACACTGCTGTGTGTAAATTTTTCATTCATACATACTCGCTGCTGCGTATTACAAAAAAAAAATATCTCTACAATGATGTGCATTACAAAGAGCACTGTGTCTCTTGTGAGTTCACACTACTCAGAAAGAAAAAAAACATTACATTTCATATATGGCAACCAAAAAGAAATTGCGTGAACCAAAAAAAAAAAAACTACTTGAAATTTTTATGACAAGACGAGAAATTAAAACAAGGTATGGAGGTGTTGACAAATAAGTTTAATTCCTAAAATTTCTCGATGTTGAGGTACATTCTCCATGTTCGCAGTAAAACCTGGTGTTTACTATTTTTACCAACTGTAATAAATTACCACCATTCCGTAATAAATCTTTGTGTAATGGTGAATTCAGGTAAGGGCTGGAGTTGCAATTGTTTAATGGTGGATACATCATTGCAGTTATGGCAAAGTACTCGCCCTGCAGTTGAAAATAATATTTCAACAGTGGAGGTCGAGTGGGTGCAGCGGTAGCACCTGCAACGTCCTGCACTTAGTGGGAGTGGCCTGTGTTGTGTGGATTTGCATAGCAGTTGTCTGTATGTCTTGTTGCCGTAAATCGGAGCGTAGGTGTTGAGGCTAGCTGATCTGCTTGGGCATTTGACCTAAGAACAATCATTTATGGCTTTGAAGAGGCGTGAAGCCTGTAATTGCGGCCAGATCTGAGCCGGTGTGCTGTGAGGAGGTGTGAGCAGAGAAACCGATGACAAGGGCGTTTGGGTTGAAGGTCTAAACTGTGTGGTTGTTGTTGGCGAGGAGTGTTTTCTTTTACTGAGGTATCCCCGCCGTGGTCCGAAAATACTTGCATATTTTCGTGGCCTTGGTCGTTTTGGAGACTAATTTGCTACGAGATAATCTTCGATAAATCGATGGAACATATGAAATTCCATAAACTTTCTCCTGAAATGTGTTTCGATCGATTCGTTCAAGTTGTTGTTTTGACGGGCAATTCCAAAAATTAAAGAAACAACGAGAAGTTGGTTAAAGTTTAAACTCTGAAAATGGTGTCCTTCCTGAAGGGAATTCAGGGAGCAAATATCATATCAGACATTCTCAAGGATACCTGTGCAGATTATTGTGTTGGATCTCTGGCTTGGACCAATCAGAAAGTATCCACTATTAGATTGAGAAAATCGAGCTTATGTGGAACACTATAGCCATTGAAAGAAAACAGTATCCATTTAAAAGGAAGGAAATACACTTGGCTGTAATGCCTGGTGTTTGTCCAAATAGAGGGTATTCACATTTTGGGAAGAACCGTAGTGAGGGTAACAAGAATATGAAGTCTTTCTTGGGAGGAAAAGGTGCAAATCTGGCAGAAATCATCAGTATTAGCCTTTCTGTACCTCCATGCCTCACAATCTCAACATGGCATGCCATATGATTTATTAGAGATTTAAGATGAAGTAGAGAGTAATCACATTTTGGCAAAATGCATGTATTTCAGGTAAAATTGTCAATTCATGTAAACTTGGTTAAAGAATTGGATATTGTATTGTTGTGACATTTACTTTGGCTAATTATTGTCACGAGTTTGTGTTTTTTTTGGAATTGGCCATTTCAACAATAGACAAATTTAACTGTAGAAATTATTAACCATGAGATATAATGAAGACATGACAGTGAAGATGGTATTAGAGGAGTTGTTAAAATTATAATTTCACCGTTCGCACGGTCAGCAGTCAACGCACGGAGAAAACCACTCAGGGTAAACCTAAACTGCCAGTATCATATCGCACCGCTTTTGGCTTAAGGAGGTTTCCGTACGATGGTGGTCCGATACTGACAAACTGACACCCATGATGCTGGCATGACATAAGCACCTGACACTTTTCGGAAGGTATCTTTCACCCAACTCACCCCTTCCGATATCGTTTTCATCCGTCCGATGATCTCCAGTTTTTACCGCCGTTGATTTACCAAGTTGCACGATGGCTTAAAGAGAAGTCAGAAAAGTCTTCCGATATGAAAGCTCCGCCGTTGGATTAATGTTGAGTCTCTCCCTCGTCCGATCATGGAAAGTACATACGGGCCTGATTTAAAATTAATACAGTGTGGACCATACGTTTTTGCCCATCCCCTTTGTTAAATGACTGTCATATGTTTTGGTAGGGCTTTAATTTTATTTACGGCGATTTAAATACGGAGTATGGGCCGAAACCATAAGGTAAGTTTTTTTTTTAATATGTTTTTTAATACAGTGTTGACCCCATTTTGTAATGTAAAAAAAACTCACGGGGATTGTAAAAAAAAAATACATATGTAATTGCACATTGAAAAAAAATGCAATGTGTTGTGTGAGTTTGCATACGGGGATGTTGTATGTGTGTTCGCTGCAGCGAACGAAGAACTGGGAACTCCGGAAAAGAACAGAGTAAATTTTGTATTGCAAGGGAAGCACAGATGTGCAAAAATGTTTTGGTTTGAAATGTAAAAGAAAAATGCAGCAGCAGTGAAAAGATTTTTTTTGTTTGTATTGTAAGAAATGTAAAGATTGCACAGCACTGCAGGAGGAGAAGTAAATGAAACCAGTGGATAGTTTTCTTGAAAACCATGTATTGTTTAACAGTAGTGAAAAGGTAAATCTGTAACTCCCTGTAAGTTTTGTTTTCACACAGCAGTGAATGTAAATGAAATATTTACACACAGTGGTGTAAAATTTCATAGGAGGCTGAATAACTTTTGTGTAAATGTTTTGGTGAATCCCTCTGAGTGAAAGAGGATGAATATGTAAATGATTTTGTTTAATGAATGGAAATTTTATGGTGGTGAAATACTCTGTGCTCTGTAATTATTTTTAAAAGACTTCTCTGTGTAAAAGATCCTGGTGTAAAGGAAACAGAGCATTGTCTCTGTGTTTTATATTTTGATGGTTTTGGTATTTTCCCATCACAAACAGAAGCAAAAGAAAAATACCCAACAGGAGTTGCTTCAGAGTTTGGGAGATGATAGACAATCAAGTTTGTGTGAATTAATGTGAGTTTGTGGAACAGATGCATGATGTATTATGAGTCCCACATTGTAATTATAGAAAATCTACATGTCATAGATTGCTTTGTAATGGTTAGGTTGCGGTTTTGAAATGTTGTATGTACCTGCTGTAAGAACCAGAGAGGCATGCATACCTTTTATTATGTGTTCCCTCTGTAATAGAGTTTTAACAATCTGGAAAAGTGTGTCATGGGCGATGGATACATTTGGGTAGGCCATATTGGTTTTAGGCTCCATGAAGTGAAATTTTATATTTAGGGAGAGTTCATCTTTAGATATAGACATTATCAGATTTTATCAATTTTCAAGATTGACAATCAAGATAAGAATAGCAACAATTTTGTGTTACATAATTGTAAGCCCTACTCTTTAAAATGCTATTTAAAATATGTGTATTCTGATCTATATTGAATCTGTATTGTGAGATATATATTCAATTTGCCTTATCAAATTAAGAAATTAGTAAACTATTTTTATTTTGATTGTAGATTTAAAAATATTTCAGAAATCTATTTCTAAAATGACTTAGCCTTGAAATCATATCTGATCCAGTTTTACATATACTTGAAACTCATCATATCTGATCCAGTTTTACATATACTTGAAACTCATCCATCTTTTAGAGTTATCTTAATTGTTGATTTTAAAATATTTCAGAAATCCGTTTCTAAAATAACTTAGCCTTAAAAAACTATCCGATCCAGTTTCACCTATACTTGAAACGCATCAATCCTTTAGCGTTTCAGATCATTTCCCTAACTCTCAAGGCAAGGTGATGCCCCATATGGTGCGCTTCCATGAATGATCAACAGCCACCTTCATCTTTCCTCAACTGATCGATGAGATTCATACATTTCCCATTGTCTTGGAATTCCTTTAAACTGCCACCTCCAAAATAAATTTAATCATACTAGCATATATCGCTTGATATTTGGCGTGACACGACTGTGGTTACATGTTGAGACCCACGAGCCCGTGACCTCATATTGAAGGTCGTTTTCTGCAAACATAGAGGTGGACTTTTAAATTCTACATGGAATATTGCTTCCCGTATTCACTGCCGCGCAGTGCTACCCAGAGTTGGCGCTGTGGTTTCCATGAATCGGGTAGTATGTGGACTACTTTTTTCCGATTGTGTAGCGCAAACCCGAGCTTGAGCTTCGGCTAGGACTTCCAAATCGCAATGCGACTTGAGCTTAGAACATGGCTTCCATGGTTTTGGTTACACACCTGAACTTGGTACATGATTTTCATGATTTGGGTAAACAGACTCTGCATGGTCTGGTTATTTGGGCTTTGGTTTTTTTTATTATCGGATTGTGTAGCGCAAACCTGAGCTTGGGCTATGGCTCCCAAATCGCAATGCAGACTTGAGCTTAGAACATGGCTTCCATGGTTTGGTTGCACACCTGAACTTGGTACATGGTTTTCATGATTGGGTAAACAAACTCTGCATGGTCCGGTTATTTGGGCTTTGGTTTTGTTTTTTTGAAAAAAAAACACTTCACCTTTCGATTAGAAAAGAGATTGTACATATTTTATATTTTTCTGTTCTGCGTGTAAATATTCATTTCTTTTTATGATAATACAGGATTTTCCTACTTCTATTATAACTTTTAACATATACTCAAAAATTGTCACATCTATTTGTTTCTTTTTAGTTCATCATACAAAATAACTTTTACATATAGATCTATCTACATATTCAGATTTCCTTTGGGATAGTTTCTTAAGAATAGTTGATGCTACGGCCATTAACTATCATTTCCTTTTCAAAACTGTTTGAAATATAACTTACCTGAATCTTTTGCTATCCCTCGTTTGGATAATAGATTAGCGGTACAATTTTGTTCTCCAGAGATATATTGGAATTGTATGTTCTAAAAGGTGCTTACTAATATTCTGATTCTTTTCATCCAGATGTTTAATATTTGAGGAAGTTTGTATAGTGGTTCACTCAATCAATAATACCTTTAACATCTCCCAATTTGGGCTTTGGTTATGGTGTGTGATTTGGGTAATAAGGTTATTAGGGTTTTTGATGATATCAATATTTTAACTATTTCTTTTTTTCATTTACTTAGTATGATTTGGATATTTATTATGTTATGATTTATAATTTAGGTATTTTTATAGGGTAGGGTTATTTTGGGTTTGGGTTTGGATTATGGCCTGTGATTTGTATGAGAATTTATATTATGGATGATATTTTTGTTTAGTTATTTAAGTTGAGGATGATATTTTTGTTTGGTTATTTATGTTATGGTTTGTGGTTTAGATGTTTATTATGATTTAGGTTTATGAAATAATTATTTATGGTATTATTTTTAATTTGGGAATTTGGATTATGGATAATTTTTGTATTGGGATTATGGATGGTATGGTTATTTGGATTATGGTTTGTGATTTAGATATTTGAATCATGAATTGTATAGTTATTTAGGTTATAAATTGAGACATGGATGTTTGGATTATGAATAGTATGAGATTTGAAGTATGGATGATATGGTTATTTATTTAGGTGTTTGGATTCAGGATATTATGGGGATTTGATGCTATGGTTTATGATTTGGGTATTTAGATATTAGATGATATGGTTATTTGGGTTATGGGCTATAGTTTGTGCTTGGGTATCTCGATTATGATTTGGATACATGGTATTTGGATTAGAGTTAATGATTTGGGCGTTTGGAGCCTAATTTGGATATATGGTATTTGGACTATGGTTTGTGATTTCTATATTTGGACTGTGGATGATTTGGGTAATTTTTTTTTTTATAGTATGGCTATTTAAGTTATGGTTTGTGATTTGGACATTTAGATTATGGTAGCATGCTTATTTGGGTTATGGTTTGTAGCTTGGCTATTTAGATTATGGATTGAATGGTAATTTGATGTATGGATTGTATGATCATTGATTGTGACTTGTGATTTGGGCATTTAGTTTATGGATAATATGAGTATCTAGGTTATAGTTTGTGAATTAGATATTTATTTGTACTGTGCATAATACAATATGATTATTTTTATTTGAATGAAGTTAAGGATTAAATAATATGTGATTTATAAAATAGGTACAGTTTGAGGTCGTCTAATGGTTAAGAGCATATGTTTCCTCTTAAGAGGCCACAAGTTAAAATCTTGTGGAGTTAGAGTATGGGAACTCCATAGATTTTAAAGGTCTCTTTCCAACAAACAAGGGAGTTTCATACTTTCTCACAAACAACTAGGTCTAAAAGGTCCTTTTTCCCACAAACAAGGGAGTCACAAACAAGGGAGAAGGCATCTTTCCCATAAATAAGGGATCACAAACAAGGGAGAAGGTATCTTTCCCATAAATAAGGGAGTCTCATACTTTCCCACAAACAAGGAGTCACAAAAGGGAATCTCATAGGTCCAAAAGGTCTCTTTCTCACAAACAAGAGAGTTCCATACAAACAATTGCCCACTAACAACCAAAATGTATCTTTCCTACAAACAAGGGAGTCTTATATTTTCTTCCTACAAAGAAGGGAGTCCAATACTTTCCCACAAAGAAGGAGACCCAAATATCTCTTTGCCACAAATAAAAGAGAAAGATCTCATATACCAGACTAATGTCCACCTTAGCCATGACTTTCAAATTAAATTATTAAGAACTCATACACCAAATTAATGTCTACCTTAGCTATGACTTTCAAATTAAATTTTACATATAATTTATTTTAATAAATCTTATTATTTAAAATGAATAATAAAATTTTATTTCAAATTAAATGTATTTTAATAATCTATCAATAAAATAAATAATTATCATATTTATTTAAAAATAATTTAGAATTAAATAATAGCTAAATAATTAAGATTTTTAAATTTTTATTTTAATAAATACATATTGTTAAATTAAGGCTTCTATGATCCATAACAAGTTTATGAGAAGAGTCTTCAGCGAAAATCACATCCAAATTCATATTGTTGATGCGTTTCAAACCAACTAGTGTGGTTCATCCTCAGGATGAGTTGAAGAACCAAATCAAGACTGCATGTTAAATAGGGAGAGTAGTTCATCCAAGGGCTATATTTGACTCGGAAGTTAAATTGACTCGGCAACTAGTTGGACCACTTGCTCCTAAGTAATGGCTACATTTGACTAGGTAACACGACCAAGAGTTAAGAAAGACAAATTTAATAAGTTAATTAAATTTTATTAATTTTATTATTGGTGATGATGATGATGATGGTTAACGTCCATTGAGGCCAAAGTTTGGTCTATCAAACCTAAAGAAACAAATTATTTAGTATGATTTAAGATTTTGTTCCTATGATCAAAAAGCTTGGAGAGAAGCCTTCTGAGCTCACTATAATTTTGACATCATAAAAGGGTAGGAAGGTCAGTATTGTGACAAAGATTATGAAACTGAGATCTAATGTGGTTGTACACGGGGCACTCTAAGAGGATGTGGTTTTCATCCTCGATGTTCCTATTCTCACAGAGATAGCAGATCCTTTCCATCCATGGTGTTTTAGGAACCGCCCAACGACTTGTTTCACTATGGAGCTCCTGAGAGTTCATTCTAATCTTTGCTATATTAATTTTCTTCTTTGAGCTAGTTAAAATAGAGAGATACTTTTGATCTTATATTATGGAGCTCATGAGAGTTCATTCTAATCTTTGCTATATTAATTTTCTTCTTTGAGCTAGTTAACATAGAGAGATACTTTTGATCTTATATGGTGGTGTTGATGACCTTCTTATAATAACTTAATTTTCTTTTAGCTGCTAAATCTTTCTCACACCACATTTTTTCTTTGAACTTAGAAGTAATAATATTTTTAATGTTATTAATATTTTGCAATGCATCATTCTCATTGATCTCCCAATAGTTTAACCAGGCCCTTGTGTCTTTGTACCATCCCCGTTTAAGCCTTAGGTGGTTTTGGCTGGAATTTAAAGCTATCTTAGGAAGTCTATGATCTCCTATGTTATTGAGTTTGTGCTTGTACAATAGAAGCTTAATCATAGCTAGGCTCTCGATAGTGGAAAGACTTATTTCTATAAGGATAATAAGATAGGGTGTATTGCTTTTAATTTTCAGGTTATATGTTATAAAACGCTTCTAGATTTGCTCAATCTTTCTCTAAGATTCTCTAGAGATGTTGCAACCCCAAACCTCACATCCATATAAGATAACACGAGTGACTAAAGTTTCAAAGAGGAACTTCTTTTTATCACATATTACAAGGTTTGTCGCTTTACAATTATTTTCAAGGCCAAAATAAGCTTTCCACCCCCCATTAATCTTTTTCTCAATGCTATAGTTCCAATTGAGCTTGTGATGAATATCAATTCCTAGGTACTTGTAAGAATACACTTCCTCCA